>JBBPNI010000024.1:0-58196 GCA_038091135.1 Leccinum fibrillosum
CAGGGTCAGAAGTTGCTATTAAAATTGAGCGAGCTAGAAGGACTCCCTCTGCCCGTAAACATGAGTTCTATATACTCAGTCAGCGGCGGGCATCGAGGGTATTCCTCGAACACTCTGGTTTGGTGAAGAAGCAGGGCAGAAAGTTCTTGTGCTCAATCAGCTGGGCCCTTCCTTGAAGCAGATATTTGGCGCCTGCAACCGTTTTTTTACCACCTCCACCATCGCTTATATTGGAGAACAATTGGTACGTCGAGATTTTAGCCTGAGCTAAAATGATTACTACTGGTTTGTGCCAATCACCACCAAACGCTAACATTGTCTCCCTACCAGCTCAACCGTTTGCAAGGTGTCCACTCTCGCAACTACATTCATTGAGACATCAAGCCCAGCAATATCCTAATCAGTTGTGAGCCTGAAGCTCACTGTATCCACCTCATCGACTTCAGCGACACCACAGAGTACCGACATCCAAAAACACGACTCCACCATTCATTCTGGCAAAATTTGTCTTTCATAGGCACGTTCATATTTGCGTCAATCAACAGCCATCTTGGATATGACCAAGGCTGACGGGACAACTTGGAATCCCTCACTTACATCCTTATCTATTTCTTCCACGGAACATTGCCATGGGCAAAGGCTCCAAGAAAGTCCATTCTGGAACAAAAGTGAAGGATTACAGAGCTCTGCCCTGACATTCCCAGCGAGATGAAGACTTTTCTGCACTACACAAGGGACCTTCAATACAGCGCCAGACCAGACTATGATTACCTGCACGAGTTGATGAGAAGACTTCATGCCTGATCACAATAGCCTACTACTCACTGGCAGTTGGATTGGATGACTGAACCCACTGGCATTCGTTCATGGTACATTGCTTATCGAGTTTCATGTTTTAATTGTATACTAACCATGATTACCGAAGACGCAATACTGTAAATACGACATCAGGCCAAGGCCTGTGAGTTCGAGTTCCAACAATCTCTCTCCTCTGCCACCCAGCGGTGGCAATCCTGTGTGCCCCCGCCGCAGTGAGCAGATCCGTCAACAACAATCAATTTATTAGCTATTTATCTCATGTTGTATCGTTCTTGTACTTCGCTTGTGTTGTCTGTAGACCGTAGTAGCTTGTCTTTGTGTGGGAGTATGATTCTATTGTGGCTCAAGCCGAGCACTATACTGTGTACTGAAACTTGGGATTAGCCGGCTATCTGCAGCTTAGCTGCTACAACAGCTGGTCCAATGCCAGTCTGGCTCGGATCTATTAACCGAGCAACAGCCATAGCCGGAAAAGGCCAAGCCAAATTAGGTCAAGTTGAACTGCGGCAACACTAGATCATGCTGATCGTTACACTGTTGGATAAGACAATTACTCTAAGTCATATATATTACATGGCTACATAGCCACAATACAAGGGATACATGCTGTCTACTACTATATCTATTACTAGTAGTATTATTGGCTGTTTGATACACACCCTAGCTGCATTGTAACATAGCCTTGATCGGACCATATATAGTCTTGATGCAAACACCAGGATCTGAGACAGTATGTTTGAATCTCATTTCAACTAGAGATGTATGTAAAGTTCCATTTGATAGCAGTTTGTTTGAGGCCATAGTAGAATTTACAAAGTTGTTTTCGTTTCTATTCTTGATAAAATCTTCTGGTTATACTATATAAAGCATGCTGTTTTTATGTGGAGAGCTTTGTTGTCCCAATCCCCTAATCCATTCCTGTGCTAGCCCTCATCATTAGATCATAGTGTGCTGCTTGATAGCTATATAAATGGTGGTAGAATAGGTAACTCTGCAGCACGTCCCATAATTGGTCTGTAGCTTTCTCTACCAATCTACCAAGCTTCTATTAAATCCAACAACAGTGATCCATATCACACACATTATTGCATCTAGAGTGTACTGGAGTCAGATCTAAAGCAATTAATTATAGGTCAAGTTAATTCATTAATAATGAGGTTACCACATTTTTGAATGTTGCCTCAAAGTTTGCAGTGTTGGGAGCATCAGGATCATTGTGTCTATAGGTCTTAGTTTCTTTGAACAATAAAGAAATACTGCTTCATTGAAAATGGCAGAAGAAGATATGTGCCACCAAGGAGGAAGTTGGGGTTAGGGAACTGCCTCAGATTCAGGTGTGTAGCATTATTTCTCTCAGTGGGGCCCACAAGAACATCAAGCTGTGGAGTTACCACATTTCCTTCCAGTGTCTACAATGTGGGGTTATCCAGACCTAAACCACTACACTGGGTAAGGATGATAACAGCATGTATCAGTTGAAATGCAAGAATTTTGAATGTGGGTAGAATAGAGCTTGTTGTTTTGCTGATCCCCACTTGTTCAAAAAACTCTCTGATGTACAAGGATAATGCAGTTGATCTTCCTCACTGTCTTCGTCTGGTGAGTGATTGTTGAATCTTAGCATACTGATATAGATTATCTACAGGCTATTTGCAAGGAGTTTCTACACTTGCCTGAAGATGATCAACTAGAGGAGGTGGCTGCAATTCAGATCCTGTTATGCAAAGCGATAACTACTACCTTACTACTAAGACGAGGTACTCACGAAGAGACCAATCAAGTCTAGTATAAGGACAAAGGAGAAAGTCTCACTTGCAGATGGTCAAGTAGAGGAAGAGTTAGATTATGCTGTATTGCACAGAAATAGTTAAGGAACACCATTGTGCTACTGGAGTATTTAAGGAAGGTGCAGAATACACAGACCAAGCAGTGTCAGCACAGTGAAAGAGAGAAAGACATATTTGGTAGAGGTCGAGACAAGAGATAAGATGATAAGATGATACGAAGACAAGAAGATACGAAGATAAGAGGATAAGACTAATTGATGGTACAGTCAAGGAGGAAGTAAGTATTGTTTAAAAGGTAGATGGAGAATGGTAGAACTTGAAAGAAAAAGTTATGTCCACTCCTGTAAGTCCTTCGAAGTCAACAGCGATTGTAACAGATCCTCACTTAACAAGAGGCAGTTGCAAGGCCTACTGACTCTGGAGACAACTGGAATGAATGGGACACATTCTGCCCAACATATTTTTGCCAAGATTGACAGCCAAATCACGACAAGTCCAATAAGAAAAATTTGGGAAATTGCATATGCATGCTATAGTTCTATTTGGCTATGAGACTCCCAAAGGTCTTTTGATATATTTAGTTACTCTATTCTGCCCTGCATTCCTTCATCAAACTTGTAGACTCGGCAAGACACAACAGTCTGAGAAATTTTCAGGAAAGCATATGGTAAATCTACATATATATATTTTAAACATATACTAACATAAGCTAGTTCAAATCATCAAAAAGGTCAAGGTCATGTCTCGACAATTATTTATTGATACTTATCTTGTACTTGGACAAGACCAAAGTTTACTAGCCTGAGCTCATCATCATCAAAGATCTATCAGCTTTGCTCATTTGGGCTTCTTGGCAATGGGCTAAGAAATATCTTTCCAAAGAGTTGCATACTAACAAAATTTTATTTCATGCTGCCATCTATTTGTTCCAAAAGTCCAAATTGGTTGATAGAAACACTAGTATGTCTCTGTGTTGGGCCTTGGGATGCTTCTTGTAGGAATGTTGGAGAATAGTGGAAGTAGAGCCCAAAGAGGATCTTGCTCCTGATTTTCTGAGGGAGTCTTTGCTTGGCTTCCAGAGAGCTAATGACATTTTGGATGGAGAGGGAAACTACCAGGAAGGTGGAGACTGAGGAGCCAGCCAGGGACAAAGAATGCATAGTCATATACTTATTTTCCTTGCATTTGTATTTTCATTTGGCAATTATCATGACTTGATGCTGCTGAGAGACAAAGTTCATTTATATGTGAATCAAATCTACCTGCTAAGTTATGAGAAAATCACTAGTGATATAACTAGTGATTTAACTTCAAAGTAAAACTTCCTCACTTCATCATTTATGCAGCATATGGTGTAACAGGGATGCCTGAGTCACCACCAAGTTTGTGGTCGAATCACAGTCCAATTAGCATGACACAAGTCCTTTGGCTAGAGGTTTTCATCTGTTATAATTCCTATCAGACTTTGAAAAAATTTCTTCAACTTTTGAATGCCATTATTCCATCACCTATGTGCCATGAACTTTCATTCAGATAGGGATGTAATAGATTCCAGAATTAGAGGAGATGAAGTGGATTCAACTCCAAGTTGTACTTCTGGAAGTATGCCACTCCTGCTCTGGTCAACAGAATGATGTTGCTTCAAGGGTGGTTGGACAACTTTCTGAGTATTTGAGTTGAATAGAGTTGGGAATTGATCTATCTAAAGGACTGACAGTGGGATGAAGGTCATCAGAAACCACATCACTAGCTTCATGCAGGGCAACTGCATTCTGTGGAGGTAAAGGCAAAGGAGGCTTAGGTAGGCAAGAGCAGGGGTATGGGTAGCCTAGGGGTCAGAGTGAGGATACCATAAGGGTAGAGGTAGGGATACAATGGTCAAAATTTTTGTACCCTCCAAGGGTATACCAGCTTTTAAAAAGCCTGTTCAGCCTGGATTAGGCCAGCAGAATTACCATCACTACTAGACTTCTCAGGCTAGATAATTTTAATATATTTACATATGGTGCATTTACTGTTTTGACTGTCTCCTGAATTCTTACTATGTCTTTTCTCTCTCTCTTTTTCCTTCGCTTATCGCCTTTACTTCATCTTCACATTGTATCATAGATATCGGGTGATTTCGTGTTGCGTTCCCCATCACTGATGATCCAACTTTCCCCTATCCTTGTTTCTAGTCTGTCCTATCTCCGTTCTGATTCCTTCCTATCTTGTTCTGGTTCTTTGACTCATGATGACATCATTGCTTCATCATCAATCTGTCATCATTCAATTGTTATATGATTAATTCTCTGCAGCTTCTTACATATCCATACTGCAGATAACTTACCCCTTCCTCATGTTTCCATCATGTTCCATGCTGATAATACTTAAAGATTATCTTGTCTCTTTTGTAAACCCTAAGCTAGAGCTACTTGGAATATCACTTGAGTTCTCAGTATCCTCGAGTCCCTTTGTCCCTTTGTTCCTCAGTCCCTCTGCCCTCTCAGATGTGACCCATAGTCCATAATCTTCAAAGTCTCACCAGGTGTTACATCTGCTCAACTAGCACTTCGTCCTTAGTCTTTGCCTATCCAAGTCTACATCCAACCCTACCTGGGCCAGCTATAACATTTACTGACATGGATGCTGTAACTAGCTTTGAGCCTGGATCAGGCCACCAGAATTATCATCACTACAAGGCTCCTCAGGCCTATCAAGGTGCCAATGCAGGCCCAGTGCTGAGTTGGCAACAACTTGAACCTGAGTCTCAGGCTAGATAAGTTTAACATATTTACTATGTTGAGTTTACTGATATGAATATCTATGAATATTGTGACTAGCTTTGAGCCAGATCAGGTATAGTAGATCCTGCTATGATTTATCCTCAGCAGCTTGCCAAGGAACTCAATACAGCAGCTGTGTTTTTTTTAACTCGATGAGTGAATTTAGTTATAGAGCATTAGGGCCAGCTGCTAACTTAGGTCATCAGTCCTCTTGGCAGCTGTCACCTGATGAAGCTCAGGTTTCTACTGCCAGTGGTTTCCCTTTCTTTTAGAAGAGTACCAGTGGAATCATTATTACTGGCAGATAGGTTCAGAGGAAGTTCCTTCCTCCCCAGGCTCCCTTTCAACAGCAGGATCATAACTGGGATTTACTAGGTCATCAAGTTCAAAACAGTTTTGTGATGGATCAGGTTGATTCAGAAACCATGGTATATAATGACATGCAGCTAGTGTCATCAGAAGTACCAGTTATAGGGCCAGTGTCATCAGTCTCAGAACCAGAGTCAGTGACAGGATCAGGGACAGGGACAGGGACCCTTGAGGGACACTCCTAGAGGGACATCAGAAGAAAATCTACATTATTCTGTCTCTGGTAAGTTGAAAAATTCCAGTCTATTATAAACTATCACATAATGCAGTAACATTTTTCGGCAAATGACTGGCTAGTCAATGTGCCAAATCGCTGTAAGTAATGGGTCAGCCAACATTGTTACAAACCTCTTCATTTTCGACTTTTCCAGGTCATGTGACCTGCTTAGTCAGCATCATAGTCTGTTAGATCTATTCTTTTGCTAAAGTAGAACTTAAGATGTGATAGCTAATGGCCTGCCAAGTTTCACTGGTCGTGTAGCTAATTGGCTCATTGGCAAGATTATGAGGGATAGTACATGGGCAGACAAGTAGATTTCAGGTATAAAAATTGGCTCATTGGCAAAATGCTGAGGTATAATTAATCGGTCAATATGTACATTATAGGGTGTAAGTAGATGGTACAAACAGTAAGATGCCGAGTTTCACTCATTGACAAATCAGTAGATAGTAGAATGGCCCAATTGGCTCATCAGCAAGATGCTGACATATCCTCTTCGGCTGACCAGTGGACTGCAGAATGTAGGAATGTGTAGTCACAAGTAATTTGCTAACTTGTACTTGTGGGCCAATCAATAGACCACTGAATTTATAGAAATGTACCATATTTGCTGTGACCAGCAAGATGCCAAGAGACCATTATGTTGGCCAATCCATTGTTTAATGAAATTTTTACTTCATTGGCCGATGTTGGCTGACCAGTCACTTATGGCAATGTGCAGGTGAATAAGGTGGCAAGTATTCACATTGCATCCTCCTATATAGACTCTAGCAATCAGCACACAGAAAGATCAAATGATAACTGTGATGGGCATTACCTTGATTCAATAAGCTCTCATATGTCTAAGTGCTTGTGAATACTGCAAACTGTTGTCCATTACGATGACTGAATTGGAGGCTGGAAAAAGTTCCATCTTGTTGAGAAGTTGCTTGATGAATTTAGTGAAGCTGTCTGTACTGAACAAGCCTTTGACCACATGCAACAATGTAAGATACCTTGTTGCAGCCAGAGTGCAGGGAGTATGGAATATCTGTACTATGGCCAGCAGCACAATACAAAAACAAATCAATGATTTACTTACCATCAACTGCATAAAAACACCTTATGTTGTGCTTTGGTTTCTCAGATTGACCAGGCATGGCCATAATAAGTTGTTCGGTGATCAACAGAACTCTCATCAATGAAGACATCTATACAAGTGAGGTATTCAAGATGTTTTTCTGATGAAAATTCCACTGCAACACATGTGATTTTTGAGGAAGAGATCATCGAGTCACGTCATTGCAAGATACGGCCTAGAAGTTCATTGTCAAATGTGAAGTGTTCTCCATACCATCGTGCTTGAGATGTGAGTACTGCCACATGCTAGTAGCAACTTGTAGAGCTCGTCCAGATAAAGATCAGGAGTTTTCTGTATGGTTCCTAGAAGGAACTATAATAATGAGTGTTTAGATAATACATCATTGATGTACCTTTTGTTTCCTTGGTCTTCTCTACTACATTACTTTCTTCAATATTTTATGCGCACAGGTCTCAATGAGATCTAGAACTTTCAATAGATCAGTCTATTGAGGATTGAACTTGTTAGTCTGCCCTGCCATGCCAGACCTCTCATCCTGATGAGAAATAGATGCTGTTTGATATACTATGGAGTGGCACACTCCCACCAACCTGCTATTCTCAATAACGAGTATCCTCCACAGAATCATCGAGTTCTGCCATGGATGATAACTCACTGTCAGACATCTCTAATGATTCCATTGATTACCAGTGCATGGAAACCATTTCTGTGACGGTTGGAACTGGAAATATAATATGATTTTGTCTAGATCCTGTGGCTATCCATCCATCCCTGTATCTGTGTACTTTTCCATGTATCCATCATGATTGTCAGACTTATTTTTTAAAGTTCAGTTGTGCAACTGGTAAAAATCCAGCAACTGAACTCAGGGACCATTGAGCGTCATGTATTGAAGGCATCGCAAATGAAGGCCTTATGCCCCTCTCTCAAACAGGATCTGGAAACCAGATTTTAAAAACAGATAGACACACAAGGGAGACAGAGTGGGAGGTAAAGGGTGTATTCTGCGGACAAAGCAGACAGATGAGAAGAGTGATTCCAATTGGGTGACACATCCCCATCACCCACAGTTATGTTGCACTGCATTGGAGACAGGGGTATTTTGTGCTTGTTTTCTCATGATGACATCACAAGGTTTGGAAAATATTATTGTTTCCATTACAACTTTTGATTGGTAAATTGATTTTTGCAAGGTGTAACATGAGGTCATCATTATGTGCATAAATTGTGTACACGTACAAATTCATTGAACAACCATTCAGTGGTCAGAGGGGAGTGAGGAACAGAGAGGTTGACAGGGCTGGAATGAGAGGCTCAGCCTCAAACAGTGTTTAGATATGTTGGATATGCAATGATTGAGTGCAGGAGAAGAGCACAATGTATCATGAAGGATCCACCCTGATGTGGTTGTTGACCAAACTCCATCCTAGGTCAGCAATACAGAGGTATGGCATCCATCATGGGAGAGGATAGGCACTGCTAATTTTTATTGATAGGCTTTGTCATGGTCAATTGAGCAAACAACGGCAACAATGACATATCCAATCAAATATGACATATGCACATTTATCACCACAAAAAGAACACATTGAAGAGTATATGACAGATAGCCAGTCAATCTCCATCAACGCAAACGATGAACACAAGGAATGTCCATGATGCACCTGTCCAACCCAGCCAATATTGTAGTTTTTGACCAAAATTAGATGACAACTACCAATAGTACCTTTGATGAACTCTATGGCAACATAATAATCTATTTTGGAATAAGCCCCTATCTGTGGCATTAATTATCTGTTACAACTGTCTCCTGAGTTCTCGCTATCTCTTTTTCCTTCACCAGGTTGTTGCCTTCACTTTGTCTTTACCAAGTCATAGATCTCAAGTGATTTCTCGTCTCATTCCACATTACCAATTATCTGCATTCCTCCTATCATTGTTCCTTATGTTTCCTATCTCTGTTCCGACTCTTTCCTATCCTTGTTCTGATCCTCTGACTCATGGCTTTGTCATCTTTGATCAGTGTATGATTAATCCTCCGCAGCTTCTTACTCATCCATACTGTGGATGATAAAATGTATGTACAATCTTTCTATTAATTACAACTTGAAATATGAGTGTTTGTTCAATCCCACTGTGTCAGGTTGCTTACTGATGTGATTGTCAAAGGTTTTGTGCATAATCAGCAGACTCGTCTCGTAGAATCACAGATACATCTATATCAGGATGATCTGATTCAGGAACTGTGTGATTACAAGATAAGACTAGATAATAATGGTTTCTGCCATCTTTGTATTGTGTGAGGATGCCACAGTAAAGATGACAACTGTTTCTTCTGTTGTGGCCAATTATCCCATCTCAATAAACAAGACCAGAACCATCTGCAGTTGTAAACAAGAGTATGTAGGATGATGAACCCAAGGAATAAAAAGCTGGCAGGTATAAAACCACCTGACTTTTGGATAATGCTTGTCCAGAAGTGAGATTCAGAATTACCCATTTGTAGATCCAGCAATCTGATTCTTCGCTGCCATATAGCTGAGCACTATCAAGGGAAACCATAAGAACCATGTTGTGCTCTTTAATATCTCCATCCAAGACCACTCCAAGATAATCACAATCTATTGCAATGTTGTCAATCACCAAAATTGTCCTGTTTGACTGCCAGACATCTTTCAGAATTTCCTGTGTGCATTTTCAGAAGGTAAAGGAGAATGAATCATCTCTTTGAAAGTCAGGAAAAATCCCAACCAGTAGAGCAAAGGTTCCAAGAAGTGTGAAGTTTGTTCATATAAATTATTTGTTATTGATGTTCATTGACTGCCACCATCAAAATTATATATGTCATATTGATGATCTAGATGTAAGCAAATTTATGCAAACTCAATACACAACTGGAAGTGCCATCTAAGCAACATCACCAATGAACTGACCAATGTCATGGAAGTCCCGAAAGATAGATGGGAGTCCCATAATAGAGCCAATAAGAAAACATAATATTCAATATATGTGAATATTCATGCAAATAGTACGACTGTGACTGTCACATATACTGATTTGAAAGCTTATAACACACAAATAGGACACCCAAAGTTAAGAGATGTACCTAAATACTGAATGAGACATCCAACTATAGATTGAGAGTCAATACATATTTTATCTTATCTTCAATCAATCTATCCAATCTCAGCAAATATTGATAAGATAAGATATACCAAGCTGAGTTTAAATTATTATGTATCACAATGTGGTTATTTAATAAGATATATTATGTAACTTAATTTTCATAACACTAATTTCAGAATTAAATTTTGTACCTTAATCTCAACCTTGGTAATTATTTATTTATTGGGCAAAAGTCCTGTAAAGTTTACTACAGAAGTGTAATTGGGCAGTACATGATGTCAATAGTGACACAGTGATGTTCAAGTGGATACATGGTTGAGTTGTGGTATTGTGGTGTCTTGTTTGATGTCGACAAGAACATGACGTCGATGAGAACAAGGGAGGGAGGGAGATGTAGTGTGGCATGTGGCATTGGTGGCGAGATGAGATGGGAGTTGTATTGGGAGTTGTGGTGTGACTTGTGGAATGAGGATATGGTGAGACAAGGGCAGGGGGTTGTGGTGTGGTGTGTGGTATTGGTGGTGTGACAAGAGAGAGTGGGAGGTGTGGTGTGGTGTGCAGTGGCATTGGCGGTGAGACAAAGATGTTGAGGATACTAAGGGAGAGATGGAATTGTGGTGGGGAATGTGGCATTAGCAGCGATGTATCAATTTTGAGGACAGGGTGGTGTTGTAGTGGTGTGGCATTAGCAGCGAAACAACCTAATGACCAGCTGGAAGAGAGGTTGTGGTGGTAGGTGTTGTAGTGCGTGGTGTGTAGCATGACGTTGGCGGTGAGACAACAAGGATGAGGGAGGGAGCTTGTGGTTGTCTGCTCAGCAAAGCTTAATTGCTCATACTATCATTTGTTTGAGATTGCTCAGATGCAACAGGTCGACCTCAGTCGATGCACAAGCTGCCTTGCGTCGAACAACAGAATGTATGCATATATCCAACCCATGTCAGGATAGCATTCCAGTTGAAGGCGGGTTTCGCGCTTTCTACCATTTGTTGCATTAATGTGAGGGATCTTCTGTGGCAGTTTAGAGTCATTGAGCAGCCTAATCGATCAACTGGGGCCTGTAGTGGTGTGGACGGGTTCGCGCTTTCTACCATTTGTTGCATTAATGTGAGGGATCTTCTTTGGCAGTTTAGAGTCATTGAGCAGCCTAATCGATCAACTGTGAGTTTCTGTGGATTGAGTGTAGCTTCGACGAGCTTCTCGACTGGCCGATTTAGTTGGCGGCCATCGCATCCTACTCGATCACACTCTCACTTGACCCAACAAATATCAGTGACATCATACTGAAATGTTGCAAGGCGCGAGTAGGAGTAATGTTGGAGGATGAACTTACGAATGCCACTCAAGTTTATAAGGATTTGCTGGCTGCAGAACAACTTGTATTCTGAAATAATGTGCTGAGAGAATATAATGGTGCCAGTGTGGAGCACCGTTGGACTGCCAGGAGCCTTGCCGGGTCACTGGCACTTGAAATTTTTTAGCTCTGCACTAATAAGCCCTGGGCTAGTGAGAATTGGCAGTTCTACAGAACGCCTCACCCAGAACAAAGCAGTGACTACCTCAAACAATCCCTCAGATGGAATACAGAACAATATATTGTTCGCATCAGGTCAGTCAGGTTGCATGGGTCGCTCAGGATGACAACTCAAAATTCACACGTCCTCACACCGCTACAGGCCCCAGTTGATCTAGGCTGCTCAATGACTCTGTCAGTCATGACAAATGTCAATGATTTTCTAGCAGGAGATATAACAATTGGTGAAGTAGGGGTAGATGACTTTCTTGGATTGATGTCTGGGTTCTAATGCTCGTGGCCAGCCATTGAACCTGCCAAAAGGCAAATCTTTGTTCTCTCAAATGCTGGACATCAAAAGATCTGATATCTAGCAAATCTTGGAGTCTAGGTTGCTTAATGCATCTTAAATGTTAATGATATAATGATGATGAGCTCCAAGCCCATTTGTTGGCAGATGGACGAGGATGAATCACATAAAAGTGTAGCTGGAAGTACTTATTTGTCCCATCTCTCGACAGCAATACCATGCAGGAACTCCCACACATCTTGGGCCAACCGTTAATGTCACCTCGAGAACGGTCCCACGTTCGGCGTTTCCTCAGTGCTGATGGGGGGTTCCGGGTGTAATGAGCTTTCCAAGCTGGGTAATAAATGCTTCCGGCATGTCCGGGTGCATGCTACAACTGTGCCCGTGCATCGGTATCAACTTTCAACAGCCAGAGTTTCGAGGATCTGTACACTCACCGGTGATCTGGTATGAAACATTTTTTGCTGGGCATTCCACTTTTTTTCAATTCTATCCTATTCGAGGGACTACATATTTTAACTTTTGCTGTTCGCCACTACTAGCCTTCACGCAAGGTGAGAAGGACACAATATACTCAATGAAGATTACTCACTTTAGTGGAGGAATACATAGCTGGAGGTTGGGCAGTGCCTTGGCAAGGTTGAAATTGAACATATGAATTGTATGTCTGCTGAGCACCTGCCTGCACTTGCTCTTGAATGCCCTGGTCCGACATGGTGTAGAAGCAAGGAAAATTGTAAGGTTTCCTTCTGGTAAACAATCCAGTCTGTTAGGCGAGGATCCAGGATTGATTCCTAGTATTCTTCCTTGCAAGAGATTTAGCTGATTACGGCTAGGGCTGCATTGGTTTTGTAAAGGTACTGAGGATTCCAGAGGAGTGTCTGTCGTATGAGATGAAGTACAAGATATATATATGTAGTATTAAGGCAAACAGCAAGGGTTTTGGTATATGTTTTGACAAAAGTGGATTGTGCAGGTTACAGAACACATAATAGTCATCGTAACAAAAACATTAAAATATATTTGTTGGGTTTTGAGTTGTGTTGGAGACAATCTGCTTATTGTCAACAAATTGATCATTTTTATTAAATAACCAATATTACAATAACCTACTCTTCCGCCAGGACCGTCATCATCTTGAACATGATCTTATTGTCATTTTAAATGACTACCAACTACAACTCCCTAACAATGCATCTTGAAACAATATAAATTGCTAAGCGATATACCCAATGTTTGAGACTCTCTAGTGACCAAAAAATTGCAACCAGTTCAGCTAGGAAGTGGCAAAGTCCAGGGTGGCATGTATGTACCTCAAGACTTCAGCAGCGGAAAATTTGGTTTTGTCAGTTTTGGTCCAGATTTTCCAGATTGGGCAATTTCCAGCACTGGTCTTGCACCTTGTGATCCCAGATTTACCAGCTAGGACATAACATGGGATAGTCCTGTGAGAAGATTGAACATTACATTGTGCCCAAGTTCCTGATAAGCAAGGAAAGCTTGTGGGGTGGGATAACCACTAAATAGCGACTCTAAAGTCCACTGTGAGTAACCAAGAATGATATTGAGTGAACAGCAATGAGCTACTGACACTGTGATGTGTGAGAATGAGTGCATCACCACATAGAGAATGAATCTGTATTTGAATTTACATGGTAAGTTTCATTGCATTCTGGTGGTGCATATATTCCCCCTAGATGAAAATGCTTCCTACAAGCTGCACCAATCTGGAGTAGAACTTCGGAGAGTGAAATGTAGTAGAAGCCCTATAGTAACGAAATATGAGTTGTTATTCAACATCTAATGAAAATCAACGACTTGATTGTCTGATAATATAGCAAAAGTCCAAAAATGCTGCCAGGCATTGAACCATTTCATCAGGAAGGTAGTAAGCAACTGTAAGCAACTGATGGTAGATAGACGACACATCTGATATGTGCCCTGCTTCCAAACATAAAAAGGTCATTATTATCATCAATATGCTGCATCTCAAAACTCTTCCATGTTTCCTCTTCCATAATCTGGACAATAAACCCATTATGTCATAGAAATGCTCATAATTGGCAAAAAGGGGCTGGCCTTATATTAGCTGCCCAAAGATGTAGCAAACCATCAATTTGGTGCTCAGGCATTTGATTTTTCTGGAAAAGTCTGCAGGAGATGTTCAAGATTTGTTACATGATGAGCCTCTGAGACAGGGGGGGATAATGGTTCACATGTTCAAATGAAAGATCATTCCCTTTTGAATCCCAAGGAGTTTGTCAAATCCCATTAGATGATAATTCACCCACATACAAGTTGCTACTTCTTGCAAAGTATTGGAGATGCCAGACCCTATGCTTGAACCAAGTTCATTGCTGAACAACCCATTTTGAAAGGCACAATACTTAGCCTGCATTTATGTTTCATACTTTGTACATCACTTTTGAATCTGAGCTGCAGCGACACTGCCCTTGGACTGTCTGGCCACCACCTCCTTAGTTCTCTATCTTGTTCCACCACATTATTGGTCAATGACTTCAAGTTTTCCAGGTGAGGCAACTTTGCCATCATGTTGTTGTGTCGGTAGTATTGCTGTATGAACAATGCCTTCTGCCTCGTCAAGCGATTCCATTCATCCCCCTGGTTGACACGCCTCGTGATTTGGCACCTCTGCGACATTTCTCAACATCCATGACCCGATCTCCATTGACTTGACCTGTATCATACCCTCTCGCCTCCTCAAATTGTAGGTTGTTCACGCAATAAGTACATGTTGTGGCGGAACTGCATATGCACCCCCTCAATGGGCAAGGTGCAACATCTTCCTGGAAAGAACACATCTAACATAGGATATGTCCGTTGAATCTGATCCCACAGTGGGATAGTCTACTTGAGACTGCAACTCAAATGCAGGTTCACAAGCGTGCTGCACAACCAGAGCCGACGCCATGGTCCCTGCTGGGAGACGTTGTTCCACTCTATCAAGTTCGCACTCTCTTTATCTGAGGTTTGGATTGAGCCAATCTGGCGCGAACAAAAAAGACAACTCTATGAGGCATATCGTGTCGTTTGTTGTTTGAATAAGTACTTCAGTAAGGAGATATACTACGTTCTCTGAAGCTTGTAGCATACTGTAGTACACCCAGCCATCACCTTGCTGTGACATTTTATGACCCTACTTTGTTTGGCCTCGAGGCGAGTTGCCCTTTGATTACAATGCATACCAGTTCAACCAAGGCTGGGGTTGCAAGTTAAGCTCTACTCTGATGCCAAATGGTGGGGCTGGTGGCCTCTGAGACTGCCAAGTCATGAATCGACTACTGGCCCGCAAGCTGGAGAATCGCATTATCGACGAGAGCGACATCTTACAATCCCCCATTCTCTCGGAGGGACAGGAGGTGGATGAATCATGTCGGGTGCAATTTCACGCTTACATATCTTGATGCAAGACACCGACATTGGTCATCAATTTGTGTGCTACCATTAGAATTAGAATGGAGTAGTATTGCGAGCTCCCTGAGCGACTCGATTCAATGTGTAAATGGGAGACGCAAATGCCGTCATCAAGATCATCCAATGAACTCGACCACTCATGGCCAGAAGAGTCTGATGAGGCAATGACCTATACCTGGCATGGGCATTGAGTGTGTTGTGAGCAAATGTGAACTCTTTCCACATGGTACTACTTTCTTCGCCAACTGTCCAAGAGCAGATCATATGACTTTAGGCCCGGGACATCCTTGAGCTTCTCAAGTATGTTGGTTTTGTGGTTAATCGACGATGCATCCACCCAGTAGTAGTCTTTGAGAGAAAGCTCCTCCAGTGTCACTGGATCTCAAGCACGATAACATACTGTGCCCATCCCACCATAGCATCACTTGTCCACACAATTCCTATGAGTAGTAAGAAGGGGGTTGAGTGATCCTTCTAACAGTCGCTATTTAGTGGTTATCCCACCCCACAAGCTTTCTTTGCTTATCAGCAATTCCTTTTGGGGTCTATGGGAGATGCTTTGTCAAACATCTGGTCCGGGATGACAATGTTACAGTCACTATGACCTCACATCCATCAATTTATCCTCGGTACCGCCAATTTTGTATTACCGGTTGACACAAATTTCCTCCGCATGATTAATACAAGACAGCACAGTCGCAACGATCCGGTGGCAATGGTGATCGATTGAAGAAGATACCGATGGCACTCAGAAATGAGGACCTCATGGCAATGAGTACTGCCAGGCATCACTGTTGTCGCCCCAGACAGCGACGACACCAGTCGCTTGAATCTGACTAGCATGTCATGAACATGCATGCATGGCCCAACCTGCAACGTCCTTGGGACGTTCAAGCTAGCAAACCAAGATTCTTAGAGTGACACATCTGATGGTGAAGCCTCTGCTCTGGGTTGAAGTTCATTGTAGGATGGATTGTTTGAGTTGTCTGAGTTGCTTGTGAGGAGTCTATCAAAATCTACTGATCGTGTGTCTTCTGAAGATTAGCTTCGTCAGCTACCCTGAGTCATCAATGTTCAAACAGGGACGCTGCCGATTAAAGGATCCTTCTGAACCACCATGAAGGAGAAGGAGCTCATCGTCTAGCATGCACATCAACAGCACTGTGAGAAGCTCGTCATTTATACCTTGGAAATGTTTGCGAACTTGTGGATACCACTAGGTAGAAAACCCATCACAGGGTGATGGATATATGTAACGAAGAGCAATGGTCGCAAAAAAACTCAATTTGTTGCTAAAAGGTTGTACTCAAATGATTTCTATGGAATGGATTTTGAAGAAATCTTTTCCCTGTTCCTCATTTTGAGACCGTCTGTTGAACTAGCAGCATTCGGAATCGCTGCTGGAAGTGATTGGCTCTTCTGACTTGGGCCTCAAAGTGGGTGCACCGAGTGTATAGCGGACCCTCATTTCCATCCAATGAGCGTGTGAAAGAACCTATCTTTCTCTTCAAGTTGTCATTACTTTTCCTTCTCAGCCTATTGTGACACCAACTGGGCAGGTGATACAGAAACTTATATTCCTTTGAGACGCTACTATCTCCTGGTTTTCGCATAGATGGTAGTTGCTCTGGCCAATGTCAAACGTGCCGAACTTCAACTCCTGCATTTGCATACTCCACTCTGTGGAACATTAACGGTGACCATCCCACTCTTTGAACTCGCTTTGTCCACCACACGGACGCTTTGACCCCCATTGTCTGCAAATGGCGTGCACCCCACGAGGCTTGTCTAAGCGAAATCTATAAAAAGGCCTCATGTCGCCCAGGAGCTCGCCGCGTAATTCATAGTTTTCATATAGGTCGCTCAATACATGAACCCAACTGATTGAGTGCAGCTCAGCCTGACCTGCGTTACGTTCAAGAAGATCCTCTTCGCGAACAGGTCCAAGGCTTGAAGTGCCTGTGGACAGCAGCGCGCCCAAACATCGAACCCGAGGGTCTCCCCAACTCCCCGAAGGCATGTCGGAGGTGGAATGCGAGGACTTGGTATTTGGAAGCAAATGCCAGGTGAGTGTCCCTGTGAAGCATAATAACCCAAACTGACCGCGTGCTGTGCTTCATGGTTATCGTATAAAGAGAAAGACGCAAAAGTTTTGCACCTCCGTGTCTCTCAGGTTATGCCAGCAGTGTTGGGAAGGAAAGTAAGGCAACGCTATGATGGTTTTTTACTAAGATCAACAGGCGGCTGGTTCGGATCAACAGCGCGGACCCACTGCAGGACGCCGTCATGTATCGCCTCACATCTCTCATGGCTACCAACAGCATGTTACGACCCCAAGAACACTAAGAGAATAGAGGAAAACTAACACTAAGAAACAGAGACATGGCATCCAACATTTCCTGGGTAAGTCATACTGAAGACGCGTCAGGATCGGGTGAGCTGATGAGGACCTGCACAAACGCCATGCTACGAGCATGGCGTGATCATCTGGAGGAGGTGCAGGCCTGCAATCGAAGATGAATGCGAAGGGGAAGCCAGGGAACGCGAGGTAAATGGTTACCTGAAAGGAAAGAAGGAGGCATGCCATGTGCAGCAGGAGGTGAGTCGAAGTTCCAACAATCTTGCACGGGTACTAACACGGGGGGCACGTTAAACTGTTATCGACGGCATCCAAGTAAATAGAGAAGAGCTGGGGCGTCGAAGGATCAGGGGAATAGGTGATGCGATAGTCCATAGTGCCTTTGATGTAGCGAAACAGGTGCTTGACCGCATGCCAGTGCGTTGGAGCAGCAGGATTCGCAGTGAAGGAAGCAAGCTGGCTAACAGTGCAAGCAATATCTGGACGAGTAGTGCAGGAGGAACCAACAGCACCGCCATAGTCGACTGATTGCATCGAAGCGATCTCTGTGGACGTCTGGGGAAGCTGAGTCTGAGACAAGGACCAACCGGGATCCATGGGCGTGCTACAGGCATGCAATCACCCATAGCACAACGCTCGAGCATCTCGACACAATACTGAGGCTGAGACAGAGAGAGAGCGCGATTGGCTCTGAAAGGCAGCTTTGACTTTGTCCTCGTCCAGATCAATGAGAAGCGCAAGGGATGATGTGAAGTGGGAGTAGTCCGGTCCAAGGGCTCGAATCATCGACATACAAGCCAGCTCTGGCAGACATCGAGGGTGGGTGGTCGAAGCTCCTGAATCCTGGCCATCCCCTGCTCGACTCGAGCAATCAGCCAGCGCTGTGAGCGTCGCATCAGGACCCTTCTGTTTCCGATAATCAAGTATGTAGATAAAAAGAAAAGAGACATCTATCTTCCTTCGTTCTACTAACAGCCTCCACACATCCAGTTCTTTGTGAGTTGGCAATACTGCGCCATGCTGTACTCGTGTGTGTTGCTCTCTTCCTGCTGCTGCTGCTGCTCCTCATCACTAGTAGGAGTAATTTGAGCAGCACAGTTGAAAGCAAAATAAGGCAAGCTTGCTGGATCGTAGCCACGTGCTGATGACCGGCACCGACGCATCGAAGTACTTCTTGAAGTTGAAGTGGTTGATTTTTCCGCGAGTCCATGATAAGCGAATGAAGCTTCTGGGAGTGGGATAACCACTAAATAGCGACTCTAGGATCACACTGGAGTCCACTCCCACCCCGCAAGCTTTCTGCGCTTATCAGGAAATACTGGCAAACAACTAGCAGCCACAATCAGCCACAACTGTGGGAATAATCATCACAACTCGAAGAAAAGAAGGTAGAGGTGTGTAGCGCGACCAAAAAGGTCTAGAACCTCGAGGAGAAAATGTTGATAGGGTTATCGACCATGGGGAATCCAATGGTGATGGTTAGAAGTAGCGCAGAGCGCTACAAAGTCTACAATGAAGTAAAAAGCATGAAAAGAGTGCGAAATCACCAAAAGTAACAGTCCAGGTGTGAGAGGGTACATAGCTTGCGACAAGAAACATTCCTCACTTTGCGGTTTCGGGACTGAATTTTGCTCAGCATGAAACAGAATCAATGGTAAGAACTGGGTCGAGGGAAAGCCACAACTACTCTTCTATGTTGATGCCCCATGATGGAGATGTTCCACTGTGGACCATTGAATGGTTGAGACCGATGGAATCAGGTCTGGTTCAACAGCTCATCATACTTTTGGTCATTTTGTGTTTTTACATCAACCCCCAGTTTTTTTAAAGTCTTTTTATCCGCCGGAGGAAAATGCTGCGATTTCAGACATATGCACTGGTCAAAGAACTATCATCACTACTTTACTATGCCGCAATCAAGCAACCTCACACCCAGGCCCTTTTGGTGTGAATGGTATACAGTCATGCCTTCCTCACTGATGCCACTCCTCACACCATACAGTTTAAACGCAAGATCGATAGTAAATGCTGGCCAGCTCCTATCAGGCTCAGCTTCTACCCCATCCAAGAGCCCCACGCCTCTGCATCGTAAGTAGCACTGAGAAGGGTGCTGAGAAGGTTGTGTGCCTCTCTTAGCCCGATGCCACCTTCAGTCATGGTGAAGGACAGGGTAGATCCAACAAAGAAATGTCCCGTCTGGAAGGCCAGGTCTTCATCAGTGCAGCATGCTGACGAAGATGTCATTCATTCCAACAGCACCCGCATTGATGCTCTCCTTGGGCTACCCAAGGTGCCTAGCTGGGCTCATCTCCTCATGTTTGCTGTAAGTCACCATCTATCACCACCATTCCCTCATTCACCCCTTATCCTTCCATAGCTCCCATCTGGTCTACAGTACCCCCAATTGAATCACTTGTCAAGCCCTCAATATATTCAGCCCTGAACAAGTTAAAGCCTACCTCATGGCCTATGCACACTGTGGTGCACTCCATCATGATATTGGATCTGCATGGACCATCAATCTAGAGCTGGCATTTCTCCCTGTTGGAGCTGAGTGTACACCAGGAGAAGCAGACACACTGCACAGAGCTCTTGCATGCCAAGAAGCTGATTGAGCAGCAAAAAAAGTGATTGACTCGATCAGTGGAAGTGATTGCTCTTCACATGTCCAAACTTTTTAATATCTGAATTGGGGCTCGTGGCTGTACCGAGTGTAGAGCGGACCCTTTGCTGACTTTCCATCCAATCAGTGTGTGAAAGAACCCTAACACCAAATAGACATGCCCTGTGAGCACCACTGCAATGCTTGACCAGACACCATCTAAAGTGTAAGTGCCTTCGTTATCTGTGAATGACCGTCCTTTTGTTAGATATCGCACTCTTTCAAAGCTGGGTGCAAGGATGTATGAGCAGACATTCAATGAATTTGGTAGAGTATAGTCAAGGGATTGAATGGCTCATCTCCGAGGATTTGAACAAGTTGTAGAGCACAGTGGTTAAAGGTCAGTCTTGGTTTTATGCTTGCCTTCATTCTCCTCCGGACCGGCGAACTTTTGAGACATTTTTCTGGTACATGCATCTGTCACTATTTCAGAGAGCTGAGGACAGTTGGCTGTGATCACCAAGGTTACACTTACACAGTGTATCCATGGATGAACCAAGGAACCCTGGCCAATTATCTTAGGTTGAACTCTGCAGCCAATGATTAGTTCACCGACCTACTTTTGAGTACTGAGACCACTTTGGGATCTATCCAGGTTAACCATCTTTTCAGGCATTGAGAAGTACCAATATCACCAACCCAAATAAATTAAATTAAATTGGAAAGATCACTTTGCTGCTTGCTGATGTGTATGAAGATCGGTATTAAATTGTGGTCCTCAAGTTGTTTTGTTTTGTTGAAGTCCGAATAAATGCCAAAACACAATTTAGTGGACACAAACCCAAAACCATGGATCTTCATCGGGTGGCTCAGACCATCTTCCTTTCAAGAGGGAGGGCCATGAACTTGGCTTCTTATCTGTGACATTGTTCTTGAGGTTAAGCCATGAGATGCCAATCAGTGCACTGAGTAGTGCACTGAATTCGGCCGTGAATGACCTTAGGACCTTACAACCAGGAGCTTATGTCAATATCTATGCAGATGAATCACTCACTAGAATCATCGGACCATAGCTTCTCATTGGTTCCTGACATGACGATGCTGCTGCTCTCATGCTTGTCAGGAAAGCATGTGGATAGTGAGAGAATTTCCTTATATGGAAAAAACTGGACCAAGAATCTAAAACCGGTCTTTTTGAGCCAAAATTTAGACCGGACTCTTAGCTTCTGCTCTATATTTTTATTATGTCTTTTGGTTAAGAACTCACGGAGATATGAATATTTTAAGGTCCAAGGGGTCAGTTATCGCTGTCCGCAACATCACAGGGCCGCACTGAGGTTGAAGTATTCAATATTGATGATCATTCTGACGTCTCAGAAGAGGAGAAGCCCTCGGGAGATAGACCAGGCCAGGCTACAGCAAACTGTGCAACCACAATCCCTCACCACCAACACTTCCCGGTCAACTGCCACAGATCCTTTGGCCACATGCGGTAACAAGCGGGCACAAGACATTGTTTATTTCTATGACAAGAACGTGGAGGGAACATTCTGCAAGTTTTGCCTGTAAGTCCCTTTCCAGCGTCAATATTGATCTATCTTCCTTGCATCAACCAATAACCGAAAAAGTGATACTCCCCTGCAAGTTCTAATACTACCCTTCGTGGTCACTTGGACGAGCACCTGCAGCTCTACTTGGAACAGGTGGAAGCGGATCATTGGACAGTGAAGGCCAGGTTCGCTGAGACCGCTTTCGCCTTGGGCTACATAATGAAGATGCTCAAAGAGGCGGTTATGCAGCCCAGCATTAACATCTATGTGCTCCCTGTTACAGCTGGCCCAGGTAGGGTCAGCTATAGACTTGAAGGTGGGATGAAGCTAAGACTGAGGGGAGAGTCGAGCAAGCGTAATGCCTGGTGAGACCACTAAAGCTGTAGGACTGAAGTTCAAACCTGAAGAGGGCTGAGGGACTGAGGGACGAGGTAACAAAGGGACTCGAGGATGGCTAAGAACTCTGATGTGATTTCAAGTAGCTCTAGCTTAGGGATGTACAAACAAGAAGACAAGTCCTTAAGTACTACAAGATGGAAGGTGATGGAATCACATGGAAAGGAGGAGTAATCCACAGTATGGAATGAGTCAGAAGCTGTGGAGGTCTAGATGTACAGTAAGCGACAACAGATTGATGATGAAACAATGACTTCATCATGAGTCAGAAGATAAGGTTGTGATAGGGAAATATCAGATCCTTGATAGAAAGGAATAGGAAGAAGGAGAGGAGAGTTGCGGGTCGTCTGCGATGTGAAGAGAGTGAAATCACTAGAGACCTATGATACAGTGTGAATACAAAGAAAGGGTGATGATAGAGGGAAAAGAGAGGGAAAAGAGACACATAGAGGACTTTAGGGGACAATCGTAACACTCCCCCCTTCACCACCCAGAGACCCATTGGACCACCCACTGACAGACCTGCGGAAGGGGATACTTGGTGCCACCCTTCCAGAGTTTAACCTCGACACACTTCACCAGTATGCTTTAAAGTCCGGTTTGATCCGGTTATTTGCCTTATTTGGGCATAACCGAAACCTTAACCGGTTATGGGAATTCCTAATTTGGACAAAATATAGACTGAACCGAAAAAAACCGGTTTCGATCAGTTTTCCTTGTTTCAGTAGCCGGTTATGACCGGTTCTGTGGTAGCCGAAAATTCACACGCACTCATAGCTTTCTGTCCATCATTTCTTTACATTAATTGGTTTACAGCATTTCGAGATATTGCCATTTTAAGAGTTTCTTGAATATGTGCTTGAAGTAGCCAGAATATTCAATCTCGGACTCGTTAGGAAGTGGTTCCCACGCTTAGTAGTGGCTGTACCGGATGTAGTAGACACCCCTATCGACCGTTTGACCAAGTTTTGAGGCCAATCGGTAGTGATGCGCCTGAGATATAAGCAATCTCGACCTCCATCTTGATAAATTCTACATATATTGATATCAAAGTCAAATCTTGATGGAAAAATACGCAAAAAATATCTGTAGTCATGTAGACTTTGTAGTTTACTATCTATTCTTGTCTGTATAGTGTATGATATGGCATTTTTGTATGGTTTGGACCAGTTTATTTATGCAGTTTGGTGCAGTTTCAAATGCAACTGAACCGGCTAAAACCAGTATTACAGCTTAGCAAATCAAGTTAAACTTGTGTCTCTTAATCTCATAGTACTTAAGGACTGTCTCATTGTTTTGTATCACCTTAAGCAGAGCTACTTGGAATACCTCCCGAGTTCTCTATTGTCTCTTGAGACCTTTGACCCTTCATCCCTTAGCATCTCCCTTAAGTACCTTTGTCTTTGAGTCTTGCCATGTGTTACACTTGCTTGACTACCCTTTCATCTTAGCCTTCGCCTCTTCACCAAGTCTACATCCAACCCTACCTGGGCCAGCTGTAACACTATCCTGTATGTTCTTGAAAATTTCGGTGAGCAATTTCTCCCATTTCCTACATTAGCTTCTCACTCTCTCCCATTCACATCTTGACAAAGTATGCATGAAGCATCTTCTGACAGTCCATCAAGAAAAACTGGACCTGATTAACGGAAATATAGGGAAATGCAATTGTGAAACTTGCTTGTATGCTTCAAATGAAAAATGTCCCAAGTTCCTAAGTCATCATGGCACCCAGGAGTAGCCCATATAGGAGGTGCATGCTTGCCAGCCTCTTCCTCATCAAATGGAAGGTGGTGAAAATCAAGAAGCCTGCTATTTCCATAGTGGCAGCTGAGTTGTGGGAGATAGTGGAAACCTGAGAGTGTGAAATGCTGGAATAATCAGTAAAGCACAAGTAAAAGCAGAAGAGGTGGTGATAGTGGCAATACAAGAAGGTAAAGACTTGTACAGGTTCCTTTTTTGAGCTACTTTTCTCATCTTGCTGGCAACAACAAGTGATCCAGAGAATACAGAAACACAATTCTCAGTCATGGTGAACTGTATGAATGGTATTCTTCTTCTCTGATGACAGGAAGTCTGTAGCCATGTAAGGGAATGTAGTCTACATGGTCAGGCAAAAAAATTACAAATTTGCAAATTATCAGCTGATTTTCCATCACAAGACTATGCTAGTCCACTCGTCATTGTCCTTCCCCTCCTTATTTTCTCCTTTCTTCTTGTTTCTATTGACGAGCAATACATCACATAACTAGACTTTTATATAGCTTATATAGCTATTGTGACAGCCCTCAATACTGGAGCAATCCTTGTCAAGACCATAAACAGCATTCCTTATTGGCCCCTAGTGAACAACAGCAACTACACACAGGGGTTACCCCTGCTCTTGCCCTACTCCACAATAGCCTTCACTACATATATCTCAATCTCCTAACATATCTTGACACTTGGGGTAAGCTCCTCTTTGACATTAAACATGAAGTTGAAGTCGCTAATATTGCAATGGAGTAGTTGAAGCATAAAGGCATTTTAAACAATCAGCCAGCAGTCAATGGAATAAAGAGTGACATAATCCATTCAATATTTTCCTCATCTGCAAGGAAAACAAAGATATGCCATTGGTATGGAACCCATATCAGCTCCCCTGTTTCTCCACACAATGAGGGAGGGATAAAGACTGCATCCTCCTCTTGTGATTTCCATTGATCATCTACCATCTTTCCATTTATGCATACAGGAATGTTGAACATTTCCAAGATATTCCTTGTACTGTCTTGCTGCATCAGAGGTTTGTAATCATCAGGATAATAACATGTGGCCCAAAGTGCTGGCTCAGGGCAAGAACAGGCTACAAGCTTATTACACTCTTCCGGTAGAATAATATTAATAGGGAAAATCTGGTATTCATCTTCTTTTCCAAAAATATGTTTTTTTAATCCTTCCAGAATGGGGAAAATAGAAGCATGAACAACTATTGCATTGTCAATATCATTGGGGAGTTTGTCTTAAGTGGCAATAAATTGTGGATTTCCCTTGGAAGTATTGTTTCCCGTGACTAAATGGTAAAGAGGATACCTGCAATGTTTACAAGTAGAAGTGTCCTTGATTTGTTCGAAAAAATATTGAATGTCAGCAATACTTGCAGTTCTTGTTGACTGGGTTCAAGAAGGATTGACTAACAGATCATATACTCCAGTTTGTGGAACTTGCAGATTATTGGCAAAAACCCCGAGCCTGGAGAATCTCTTCATCAGTTGTCTCTGATTTGGTGTCATCCTGGTTGGCCAACTCACCATCAACATTGATATCCTCCTCCTCTTCCTCTAGAGTTCAGACATAGTGTGGAGCATGGGAACATTGAGCAGGATGGGAAGGTGCCTTGGTTGTTGATATTTTCTCAGTAGTCGCTTTGGCCTGACTGCCTCGTCTGGGAGCTGGAGATATCAGAGTAGTTTCAGAAGGAACAGGGTTGACTTGGGTCCTGGGAGCTTTTTGTGCCATAGCAATGTGGACTAAGGGTCATATGAACAATGAGCAGTGACTAGAATGAATGAGCAATGAAGTGGTGACAAAAACTTTGATTCTCACTGTTCACTTTTTTTACCACTAAGGGTGATCCTAGGGAAAAATTGAGCAAAAATCGGAAGCCAACTTTATGACTTCAAGGTGCGATGGAAAGCAACACATGTTTTGTAACATGGTGTAGAATTTTAGGTACAAAGCACAGTCACTGAGAGTGAAGCAACATAGAGTATGTACTGTTGATGTAAGCTGACACAGGGATCACCAAGTTTCTGAGAAAAGGGTAGACTGAGATAAGGCACTAAGAATTCGGGTACATTGACCCAGATATATACATTCAGGAGTGATCATTGGGACAAAGCAACAAGTAACAAAAGAGTAGCAAAAGAAAACCCCTACTTTGCTGTCCTACTTTGCATTCCTGGGCTTCTTGCAAGAAGAGCCTAACTTAGGCATGAGGAGTTGGATGCCACTTGCCTGACTCATACCATTGTTGATAATTCTCATGTGTAGCTGTAAGAACAGCTGTGTGGAATGAGACAAAAATGTCACTCCAGGGAAGGTCTAGGGTTGCTGTCGACTGGCATACTTCCTGGATATATTCATATCTCCACAGCTCCTCTCCATAATGACAGTGAATGACTCTCAAAGTTGAGGTGCCCAGAGGCATCTTTGAACAAATGGTTGACATCTTGTATGTCTACATTTGAATTAAGTGTCTATTAATTCATTAGCGAACATACCAGTGTCCTTCATTCCCAAGAAGGATGGCAAAAAGTGTATGGTCATGGACTACAGATATTTAAATGAAGCGACCATCAAAAATAGCTACCGGCTGCCACTCATCTCCCAACTTCTTGATCACCTACAGAGTGCTAAATTATTTACAAAGATAGATCTTTGATGGGGATACAACAATGTCAGGATCAAGAAAGGGAACGAATGGAAAGCAGCCTTTATCTGTTATCAAGGATCATTTGAACCTGTAGTGATTACTTTGGACAATGCAATTCATCCGTAACCTTCCAGCAAATGATGAAGAAGATCTTTGCTGATATGGAAGAGGTTGTGATAATCTACATCGACGATCTATTGATTTTCTCAAAGAACAATGATCTGGATCATCACAAAAAGCTTGTGAAACAGGTGCTAGAAAGGCTCAGGAGGCATGACTTATTTGTAAAACCCAAGCAATGCTCCTTTGGAGTGAAAGAAGTTGACATGTAGACATGATTGTGTTGCAGGATGGGATCTCAATGAACCCTACCAAAGTGGAAGTAATTACCAAATGGCAGGCTCCATCTAATGTCAAAGGGGTCAGAAGCTTCCTTGGATTGGCCAACTAAGAATCACCAATATTCTATGAAATCGCAAAGTCTAAATTGTCGACAAGCAAGATGGGCACAGTACCTCTCCCAATTTGATTACTTGCTGATAAAAAAACTTGGTACCTCAATGGAAAAAGCTGATGCACTCTCTAGAAGAGAAGATTATGCTGTAGAATTGAAGAAGATAACAAAGAAACTGTGTTCATTCCTAGTTCACAAGTACGCTATATCACTGAGAGCAATCTCTTTGATAAGATAAAAAAAGCCAATGAGAAGATTGAATCTCCTGACGGATCTGTCCTCCATGAAGGACTGTGGCACTACAAAGAGAAGATGTAGGTTCTGATTCAATATCAGAAAACTGTTATAACCCAATTTCATGACCACTTAATAGCTGGTCATAAAGGGCTCGATAAGACGCTCAAATTGATCAAGTTGAACAATATTGCAAGTCATGTGAACGCTGTGCCTGCATGAAACCTACAAACAGACCTTTGGCAGGACAGCTACAACTGTTGTGCCAGTTCCTGAGGGACCCTGGAAGAGCATAAGTGCAGACTTTGTCACCGGACTCCTACTCAGTCATGGTTTTGATGTCATACACTAGTAGTGGTAGTCGACCGCTTCTTCAAAGAAGCAGCTTTTATCCCCATGCATAAAACCATTACATCTCAAGGAACAGATAGAGATTATGTATTGAAGCATCATGGACTTCCAGATTCCCTTGTCTCAGACCGAGGACCACAGTTTGCATCCCAGATGATGCGAGATCTGCTAAAGTTGTTAAAAATTGGAAAGAAAATGTCTACAGCCATAGTATCACCCACAGACCGATGGACAAACAGAGCGGACCAATCACAAGTTACAACAAATCTCCATCTCTTCATAGCAGAAAAGCAGGATAAATAGGCTGAATGACTTGCCATCGCCCAGTTTAATTTTAACAATACACAATCCTCAGCAACTGGATTTGCACTCTTTGCGCTCACCAAGATATTTGAACCATGTCTTGGTTTTGAACACCTCATCACCAAAACCCCAGCAGCCATAATCTTCGCCAAGTCAATAAGAGCTTCCTTGGCTTTGTGACGTAGTGAATGTTTCACGTGTTAAGCCCTATTGAGAACTCCTTGAGGAACAACTGGTAGAATGCCCCGGTCTCCTCCTCATAGGAGATGAAGGCACTGGTTGGATGGGGATTCCAGTATCTGGTACATTGGAAAGGCTATGACGAGTCCAACCGCACTTGGGAGCCAGCCTAGAACGCACAGGAAGTGATCAAGATTTTCCATGAGAAGAAACTGGCTGTACCAAGGAGATTATGCATGACCTGAGAGGCCTTCAATGAGCTGTTCCAGCCCTATATAAACAACACCAATGGATCCTCTGAACCTTCTCATCTGGAGTCTGAGGAATAACAGGGGGGTGATGTTACACAGATCACACCATTTTCACCCCTAATCATGACCTTAATGCTCCTGCTAAGCCCTAGCCACCATGTGTAACATACTTGTTACAGCTGGCCTGAATAAGGTCAGATGTAGACTTGAAGGGAGGCTGAGACTAAGACAAAGGAGTAGTTGAGCAAACATATCGCTTGGCTAGACCTGAAGACTAAGGACTAGAGACGTGTGACACCCAAGAGAGCAGCAGCTTCGAAGGTACTGAGAGACAAGGGACTCAAGGGGACACTGAGAACGAGGTAATATTCCAAGTAGCTCTAGCTTAGGGAGGTACAAAACAGGGAGGTGAGTTTTAAGTACTACAAAATGGAAGGTGATGGAATCACATGGAAGAGAGGAGTCATCCACAGCATGGAATGAGTCAGAAGCTGTGGAAGGTTATGTGTACAGTAAGCGGTGACAGATGAATGATGAATCAATAACGTCATCATGAGTAGAAGGTCTAGTCATAGATAGGAAGGAACCGGAATAGAGATAGTGAATGAAAGGAACAGAGATAGGGATAGGGAAAGATCAGATCATCAGTGATGTGAAACAAGACGTGAAATCACTCAAGATCTATGATACATTGTGAAGACAAAGTAGAAGCGAGAGGCAAAGAAAAAAGAGAGGCAAAGGAGACAAAGAGAAAACTCAGGAGACAATCATAACAATACTTATATATACTCTAAACATACTCTTACACCCTCAGAACACTGCCCTTTAGACCTTTGAAAAATGCACAAATATGTTTGTAACATGTTCGTAGTTTGTACATATTGCTGGAACAACTGATTTTATCTTAGATGTGTTGCTATCGAGATAGCAGGTCTGGATGTGGAGTGCAGTAGCCTAGTGGGAACTAAGAGAACAGTGGGAGATATTCACTGTTTATAGTCCTAAGGGAATGACCAAGGATAAGAGTATTGCGAGAGTGTAGTGACTTGAGCAAGAAGCTTATGTATGAGAGTGATGAAAGAATAAGTTGAAGACTTTGTTATCATCCTAGAGCAAAAGCTCCAGGTTTATATATGGTACAGAGATGTTTGTATCTATGTACGTATGTCTCCTATAAAAGGGAAATAGAGATAGAACTCTGTAGAATGTCATAAAAGAATGACAAAGTAATGAGTCATCTGCAGTAAGATACTGCTATTGTTCAATATCATTAAAGCCTTATATATGTGATGAGTAACATGAATGGCATAAGTAAAGATAAGAAAGATCACCTGAGGCTGTAAGGTTTGACCTTTAAATTTGGCATTTACCACCACCTGTATTGCACGATTGATGGATTCTGCCACCCCTGCCAAATTGTCTGATATGGCAGTGATACCCATTTCACTGCCAGCTGTCTGACTTTGAAAAGATAGGAGCATTTTGGCCCCTTTTGGATTACATAAGTGAACAGGGGCATTCCTGGCTGTGTCTATGTGTCAACAAATATCAGCAATTCCCATTGGGCAATATTGACCAATCAAAAGCCTTGTATTGCCGGCTTTCTATGACCATTTTGATCATATCTATTAAATCCAGATTACATCATATTGATTGAATTGTTGCACCATTGGAATTAGAAAAACAGGAGCTATGACTTTCTGGTGATACCAAACATAAACAATGAATTTCCTTTTTTTGAATATTTTTTCGCAGCTTTGGAGATAGCCCCTTTCTTGATAGGGGCAAGGCACCCCGCAACCATTTTGATCATATCTAATGGAGATTACATCATATTGATTAGATTGTCACACCATTGTAATCAGAAAAACAGAGGCTATGACTTTTCTGGTGACACCAAATATAAACAATGAGTTTCCTTTTTGGGAATTTTTTTCACAGATGTGGATCCAGCCCCTTTCTTGATAGGGGATAGGGGCATGTTCTTATTTGTTTTGATAGATTACATAAGCAAGTAGCGCACCAAATGCAGCCACTACTCCTACAACATTTCTATTTTTGGAATCTCACTCCATTGAAAAAAAATGTCTCTGGCAAGCAGCTCTATAATAGCCACAGCTATTTCTGGCTGCTGCTGATCTGCTTATGCAATACACAGCACTCCTATTATTTCAAACTCAGACAGCTGGCACTGAAAAGCATGGTAGTCAGGGGCTTGCACTGATTTGGGTTGTGGTTAAATCTATCATTGACACAACACTACCCATGGTAAATGCCACCACAGGATGGCCAAATCTCACAACTATGGCTGGAAAGATAAGTGATAAGTGAGTCATATCTGTGAGTCATAATGATGAGTCATGATTGAGTCACCATGTGTCACAGCATGTAACACGTCAGAATCATGGTATGGATCGAAATGAATCTATGATTCTCAATAGTCAGTGTATGGTCATGGCACAACAGTTTGGGCCTGGGCCAGTTTGATGAAGGAGACAAGTTCCACCTCACAGCAACCATGATGAAGGGTCATTCTCAAAGACTCATAGATAGATCTCCTATGGAAGTTCACAGAAAAGGGCATATTGGCCAGGCTCAATGATGCAAATGTGGAAGGTGTATCCCGGCTCTGAAATGAACAACAGGTGCAAGGACCTCATCTTTCATGCACTCATGTGAAGATGAACATGTTGACACACTTCCACTGTACCCTTCTCTCTGTGTTGTACAACTGCCCATTATACCAACTTCGCATCCTCTCACATCTTCTGACTGAGCTGTTCAGGGTATCAATTATGTCGTTCTCTTCCCACTCCAAGCTCCTTGTTGCATTCATTGATTATATATTTTGCACTTCATGTCTGAACCACTAATTATCTTTGAAGTCCACAAAGATGCAATCATCAAGGCAAAGATCCTGCACCGGGACATTAGTCTATTAGATTTGCTTCTTGTCTTGTGGGATGTTTCAGGCAATGGCGATCGTCACCTAGACTTTCTCGATAATCAAGTATGGTGGCCTCTAGTGTCTTAAAGTCTGGTCCAGTCTGGTCTTTTGCCTTATTTGGAAAAAAACCAGACCAGGACCAAAAAAAACTGACCAAAGTGGTCTTTATGGTCTTTTTGTTGGTCTTAAGACCAGTTTGAATGACTGGTCTGAAAGATCACATTCCCAGCTTTCTACTGGTATTTTCTTTTACATAAATCAGTCCAGACATTGTGGAGATATGACCATTTTAATATGAAGGCAGGCGTCATGAAAAAGTGACGAACATCATGTGCCAAGTGGTGACTTTGTGTGACAATACACATAATCTAATAACAATCCAGAATGTAGCTATTGTACTTATGGTTTTGTAAAAGACCAGTCCAGACCGGTTTTATACAGTTTTTTAATTTCAGAAATCAAAAAGACTGGACCAGGACCACAAAAAACCAGTCAGGACTGGTCCACTATTTCTGGTCTTTTTCTGGTCCTGGTCCAGTCCAGTTGCAGTTTTTTTTCAGTCCTTGGACTGCACCTTTGAATACTAGTGGCCTCCTTACAGATTGGGGTTACGCTGTCCCACTTGATATCCCGTACTGTACTCCACAATCAACGTCTTCCAATGCATCTGGTGATCTACCCCCAACCTCTCCCTTGTCACCACCCAGTCACATATTCTCTGAGATGAATGACAAGATGGACTTCATTCCTGTTCACCTGGATTGAAGCAAGGATCATATTGAATGCATTACAGTCTCCAAGCTGTGAGTTGACAACGGAACTTTCATGCTTTTAATGGGGAGGGATCCACCATCAGATGAGTCACAGCCATCAATTGATACAAATCTCCTGCATCGTACTGTAAGTTTCCCTTCTGCAGACAACAAGGGTTATGCTAATCAAAGTCTTCTTAGGGGATGTAGTCGTGGATCGCTGTAGAACTCATGATAGCTGGCCCTGGAGAACTGGTCTCTCTGAGAATATGGCTAGCATTTGAAGGTCCAGTCCTAATACTGATGAAAACTGATTTTTAACCAACCAAACCCATAAAGACAGACTGGTCCTTCCTAGTTTTGATGTACATCAATCTTGGTCTTTTGATTTCTAACCAAAAACCAATTAGGACCGGGGTGGACCAATATTAGCCCCTATTAGGCAGTATATTGACTGATTTATCCTGACTTTCCCACATTTTCAGGATTTTATTTGAGATGGTTATGATAATTTCTCAAAATACCTTCTCCAAAATGACATATCACTTGGGATCGGCCATATCTTGGCTACATATGGTCATAATTACATATTTCATGGTGCATATTGATGCCACATGACTCAGCTATCTTCAGTGCAGCCACTCCTAAGTGCTGATCCCACACTGTTCTATTCTCAGAGATAAATTTTCTAAGTAGTGAAGGCAACCCAAATCCTAATAGACTATGGGCCTATGGCACCTCAATTTAAACTCAACTATGGAGAGGGGGACTGTATAGGATGGGGAATCCAACCAGAACAAGACTAGCTTGTTTGGTTGCTGCATTCAAGTATTTATACTACTGACAAGTGTGCACAGATCAGCTTAGGGCAGGTCTGGATAAGCTATGCTAACTAATATGGTAATGTGTCAATGAGTGCTACAAAGATGAGTCATGTGATGCTCAGTAAGTGGGTCACGTAATGTCGAAAGTGAAGAGAAAAGCACAAGGTCAAAAGAGGTCATGTGACTGAATTTAGTGCACATGTGTACTATAAAAATGACAAAGACTGGAAATAGTGGACCAGTCCTGACCAGTTTTTTGTGGTCCTGGTCCTCTTTTTACTTCAGAAATTAAAAAAAACTGCTATAAAACTGGTCCAGACCAGTCATTTAAAAACTGTAACAGTGCCCCTGAGGGCCACATATGCCCCCACATCCCCAAATATTTGCACTATTTTAGGAATTTATTTTGGATTTGTAGCAATATCTCTATTTTCACTTGACATGTAACTCGGAAATGGGTATATCTCAATTGTTTGTCCACCGAATTACATACATCATAGCAAACTAAAGCCACGTGACACTACTACATCTGGTACAGCCACCGCTAAGATTGTTGATTACACAGAAGCAAGCTACAGACTGGTTCAACTTAGTAGATACTTTGAATATAGTACTATATATTAAAATGGTCATATCTCCATGACGTGTGGACCGATTAATGTAAACAATATACCAGTAGAGAGCTGGGAATGTGTTCTTTTAGACCAATCATACAAACTAGTCCTAGGACCGACAAAAAGACCACAAAGACCATTTTCAATTCACACGACCGGTTGCAGTCCGGTTTTTTCTAAATAAGGCAAAAGACCAGACTGGACCAGACTTTAAAACACTAAAAAAGACAGTCAATCAATACTCAATGGAGGACTCCAAGTCTGAATACTTACCTAGAAGTCCGAATTAAAGCATGGGGTTCAGAAGGAGATGATGGAGGTGACTCAGATAGAACCAATCTTATAGATGCAGGGTAATTGTCCAAACAAAGACTTGGAATTGGATTGAGCTATTTCAAGATGACTTGTGTTGAAGTGCACTTGTTGCGTGTGTGCTGTGCTGTACAAGATTTGCAATGGTAATGATTGCTGAGAACTGTAAAATGACCTGAGGCAACGAGAGGAAGCGAAACTGGAAGACTGGATTTGACGAAGACATGGCAATGAGGACAGTGGAAAGTGTGGAATCCATTGATGGGTGATACAGTGAGAATGCCATGGTTATACAGTGACAAAGATGCATTTGGAGAGCCAATGCTGAGAAGATTGGATGCTAGTTCTTGTGAGAGCTGGGACGGATGATGCTGAATAGACTGAACTAGTATTTTAATGTCTGGTTCAGTCCAGTTATTTGCCTTATTTGGGGATAACCGAAACCTTAACCGGTTATGGAAATTCTTAATTTGGACAAAATATAGACTGAACCAATAAAAACCGGTTTCGATTGATTTTCCTTGGTCCAGTAGCCAGTTATGACCGGTTTTGTGATAGCTGAAAATTCACACGCACTCATAGCTTTCTGTCTATAATTTGTGTACATTAATTGGTTCAGAGCATCTTGAGATATTTCCATTTTAAGATTTTCTTGAATATGTGCTTGAAGTAGCCAGAATATTCAATCTCAGACTTGTTAGGAAGTGGTTCCCACGCTTAGTAGTGGCTGTACCGGATGTAGTAGACACCCCATAGACCATCTGACCAAGTTTTGAGGCCAATCGATAGTGATGCGCCTGAGATACAAGCAATCTTGACCTCCATGTGGATCAATTCTAAATATATTGATATCAAAGTCAAATCTTGATGGAAACATACACAAAAAATATGGATAAATTGGGGAAATGTAGGGGATATAGGGGTGTAGATAGCACATCCACCATAACCGGTTTTTGTCCAGTTTTGAAAATTTCAAGATTTCTTGTACCCTTAACTGCACCTATCTGTAATTGGGCATAACTGAACCTCTTTAAGCAGTTACAAGCGGTCAGGGTTCAGTTAAGTTACAGTTTTTTATCAGTTATGCGACTAGACGTTAAAACGCTAGACTGAACCGTTCAAACTTAAACTTGGTCTGAAAGACTGAGAAAGACATAATATATGAATACAGGTCCCAGTGAGACTGCCTCATGGCTGCCTGCAGGCACGAGCTCAGGACCATGGGAAAAAATTAATGTCCGGGGAGGTGGCACTAGTGTACTACCCGAATCACCTAAAGAGGGTTGGGCAGGCAGCCTGCTGGACCACTGAGCCTGACGGCTTGCACGAATCAATGCGAATGATTATCAGATCTAGACATTGAAAAGTTAGTGTATCATAGTCTAGGGTGATCTACAAAGAGTATAGGAGTTAATGTGAAACAGAGTGAAAGAGAGATGCAACCGGAAGTCATGACGCGTCGACATGTTTCAGAATCAACGATCAAATAATATAGCTTAATTTAGAAATGATATAAGTGTCTCAAAAACTCATCATAGCGAAACAAGAGGTACATTTAAGTGAAAAATAAATACATAGAGCGGTTCATGATACATGGTTTAGGGTCCCTTTAGTAGAGCATGGAGAGCTATAGATGTATTGTACGTGTGCTAGACACAAACTCAGTGGAAACACTGCAGAAACCTTGACACTTGCCTAAAAAAAGGTAAAATTGTGGACCCCAGGCACCTGCTAGCATAGGGACGTAACAGGAGTCAGTGTTTGGGAATCACCAAATGCATACCTCTTGATCCACGTTGTAGATTGGTACAATGAGCTTGAGTAGTTTTAAGGGGATTCATTGGGACTTGGCCCATTCTGTATCTATAAAGACTCTGTTTGCTCCGCTTTCTAAGAGTGCTGCTACTTCAATGTTTTTGTTTTTTGTAATTATATCTATTTTTAGGACTCGCTCTCTAAGTAGACACATTGTGTGGACTTTTTGCTCAGTTGGGGTCTGAGGAGGGGAATTATTTTTATTGTCTTTATAAGCCAAATTAAGCCTCCCTTCCCGGAGAGCACGCTCTTTCGAGATCATGGCTTCGGTCATGTCATCTGATAGGATACTACTTCAAGATGATGGGAACATATGCTTAATGATATTTTATCAACTGTTCCTTTCCAGAAGGGTGATTCCCAGGATCACATTTGGCTTGATTGTAGAGAGCTATCCAACTTGTTAGAAAGACTTGAGTCTGCTCTCTTGCTCCTTGCTTTTTATCCATGAGTTTCCAGAGAGCAATGTCTCTTTCATTGCCAATCCAGAATCATCTGTCAAGAAGGGCTTCCAGATCATCTGGATCTGGCCAAAGATGTTCTCACAAACCTCGTTGCTTTTTCAACTCATTTCTGGCCCAAGCACCAGAACCATTCTTATCCTTTTCTCTGACATCTCCAACTCAAGAAAGCACAACTAGACATCCCTTTTAGTGGGTGGTGAAGGTTTCTGAATTGACCTCAATCCAGGCCACCATTTTAGTCCACCATTTGTCATAGTGGCTGTATGTTCTGTTGAAGTTCCCAGGATCAGGAACAATTTCGGTGCACTTTCAAGTTTGAGCTCGTGGAGGAGCTGGAGGTGTTTAGAAGGCAAAGAGCTGCGATGGCATCAAGGGTTTCTTTGGACAGGGTCGATGGGGGTTTGGGCTTGGATTCTGCCTCTGGCTTGTGTCTTGGTTGAGCCGATCATGGGCCTGCTGGGCGTCTTTGAGCTTCTCCTTCACCTCATTGATTGTGGAGTAAAGCAATGTGAGACGAGCATTGAAGTCTGTGGACGCACTCCTTGAGGATTGGAGTGGTGGGTCTTCTCAGCTCAATCTCAAGGGTAAGCTTTGGCGGGTCGTGTCACAGGCACAACTTTCTGGTGGCGGAATAGGGAGTGCATGCAGGTGCTATCTGTTGCCCATCAAGTGGATGGGTAGGTAATACCTGTGGATCGTTTAGGTTATATCATGCACAACCTCAATAACAATTATGCTCATTCAAAAGTGTGTGTTGACCCACTTGATACTTTTAGCAGCAACTAGCCATGTCCTCTCAAATGAGGTCAAAGTGCTAGCTTTGGGATGTACAGTCCCACAATACAATTTAGGTCACAGTTTTTAATCCGTGGATGGTAACCTGGTCAAGGGTTCTCGATTTACTTCCGATAGGAAGGTTCTCCCTTATGTCTGGGATCCGATGATGACTAAGCGGTTTAGAAAAAGTGGTCACACATGTACTGTACTGGTGTCGGGTGAGGTGAGATAGTAGAAGTAGTTTTGTTCTTATGAAGGCAACCTAAATCCTAATAGACTATAGCACCTCGACTCAAACTCAATGATGGAGAAGGGGACTGTATAGGATGGGGAATCCAACCAGAACAAGACTAGCTTGTTTGGTTGCTGCATTCAAGTATTTATACTACTGACAAGTGTTCACAGACCAGCTTAGGGTAGATCTGGATTAGCTATGCTAACTAATATACAAAGATAAGTCATGTGATATTGAAAGTAAAGAGAAAAGTACAAGGTCAAAAGAGGTCATGTGATGCTGACTAAGCAGGTCACATGACTGAATTTAGTGCACATGTGTATCATAAAAATGAAGAAATGTAACAAGTAAATATACTTGAGAATGACATGCATTCTTAAATCAATCATATCTTGACGACCCCCGAACCGATTTGGATGATGAAAATATGGGCCAGAATCCAGGAATCTGTAGTATCTTTCATGCCCTTGACAACCAGTTAATAACCATAACCAAACCAGCAAAAGACCAACAAAGACTGAAAATTTGGTTTTTGTCGGTCTTCGTCTGGTTTTTCCATATTAGGAAATTCCCAGGACCGGTCTCAGTCTCAGTCTTGCCCAAATAAGGCAAAAGACCGGACTGGACCAGACCTTAAAACACTATGCACAGCTGGTCACAATCTTGAATCATCAATCTATGTTCTCTGATGTAAACCGGAGTGCAGACTACCAGACTACCACTTGGGGGCTGACACCGAATACTTGGAAGAACAAAAGGAGATGAGGAGTGCAAGGGACTTTGGTGCAAAGGCTCAAGAGGTCAAAGCTAGGTGTACCAGCAATGACTGATTGAGTATTTATACATTAGGACTAATCTAAATATATCTGGACTACATGAGGTGCTATCTACATGCATGCTACTATCATGAGATGCACATAAGGCTAATAATGAGGCAATGGTGTAGGTATGACTGTAGTGACGACATGGTGATGTAGTGTTCTTGATGAGGAGGGCTGAGGGGTAGGTCACCTGACCTTACTCCGGGTTTCGGTGTGTCCAGTCTCTAGTCCGGAGTATCATCAATTGTGACTCATCATTATGGCTCACAGATATGACTCAGTTATCACTTATCTTTCTTATCTTTACTTACACTATTTGTGTTATTTATCACATAGACAAGGCTTTAACCATTGAATGATAGCAGTATCTTACTGTGGATGACTCATTACTTCATCATTCTTCTATGACATTCTACAGAGTTCTATCTCTATTTCCCTTTTATAGGAGACATATGTATAGATACAAACATCTCTGTACTGTATTTATAATAAACCTGGAGCTTTCACTCTAGGACAATAACGAGTCTTTGATTCATTCTTCCATCACTCTCACACATAAGCTTCTTGCTCAAGTCACTACACTCTCACAATACTCTTATCACTTGTTCGTTCCCTTAAGACTATAAACAGCAAGTATCTGGAGACCTACTGTTCTCTTAGTTCTCTAATAGGCTACTGCGCTCCACAATCAAGACTTGCTATCTCGATAGCCACCTCATAAACCATCTCAAGATGTTATTTCACACCAAACCACTTCATTTGGACAAGATTCAGTCAGATGAGTCCAATGAATCATCGGAATATGATAGCTCTTCAGGACTATCAGACGTGAACTTGTCTCTCCATGATTGCACCCCAGGCCCCCTTGGATGCCACACCCATCTTCCATTTGTCAAATCAGTGGGCCCTGGTTTTACTACAAGTGCTAGCTCCGGTAGCATTCACAAGTGACTTTCTGATGATGTGGACTTCCCTGACTCAGATGCTTGGGACATAAAATGTCAACAATCCACATCATCCCACCAGCATGATACAAAAGATCTGAAGGTTGCACCGACTAGGACCATAGTAACTCGCTGATTCACAGCTATCCTCCCTTCCTAGATCCTACTGTTGAAGAACACTGCTGAGTCTTTACCCTTTCCTACCTTTGTTTGATCATTTGCTTGAGCATATTTGCCTACACAATCACCTTCATTCCATCCAATTTCTCAGGGGAAGTTAGTTTTAGTAAGAGTACAGGTGATATTATGTGGTATAGCACTAAGCCATTACATTTGACGTAGTTTGTGTATAAAAGCCCTGGCCTGCCATGCAAACCCTCCAGCCCCACCACCCTTCACCATATCTGCACTTGTTGTCTTCCAATTCTTGCTGTCATTATGCCTCCCAAACAAAAAGCAGCATATGGCACTGATGACTCAGGTGCCAGGTTGGCCTGAGAGGGTTTGTTGAAAATAGTGACAATTTTGGACAATTATCAGGAGGTGGTTTTTCTGATGTGAGCAAATAATCTCAAGAAGAAGAGCTGGCTGAGTCTGGTATTTTTGATGCAACACTCTTTTCGTTACTGCTAATCTGACATTCTCAGATATGTTTGAGATGGACAATACAGTAAGGCACTCTTCCCATAGAGGGAAAGGCAGTGGGGGTCAACTTGCACAGATGAAGGATTTTGAATGTTTGCAAACCACTATGGTGGCTAGATCAAAATGCCTCAATGATCTTGATGCTGCTACTACCAAAGGATACGACCTCAATCCCATGGCTCCCAGCCAGCCTCCTATGACTTATAACTTAGGCTCTGAAATAGCAAACCACAGCCAAAACCACGATTTAACACCAAAGCTGGAGGTTCAGCCTCCGAGTTGCACCCACCACTGCCACCTACCCTCCAGCCTTCCTTCCAATTGGTGGCCCTAGGTGGAAAAATTGGATTCAGGTTGCCTGAAGTCAGTCAACGTGATTTAGACATATCATCAACCTCGGGTGGGCATTGATCCCATGAAGGCTCAGTTTTCTCTGCCAGTTCCCATCCTTCCACTGCTCCGACTTCTCATGCTCACTCAGTCTGTTCATCCCAAGGAGATCCCAATGCCATTCACACACCTCAAAGTTTCAGCTTGTCCATGCATCTCAGTCCAGTGTGGGAGCCCCTCAGCATCTTTCCTGAGTAACTGAAGATGTTGCAGCACTCTGTCTCACCAGCAATCCTCACAACCACTCCTGAAAAGGACCAGGATCAGGACAACCCAATCAATGAAACAGCACCAAGTGAGGATGAGTGTTTTGCTGAATCTGTCCTGCCAGGTGGTGAGCATGGAGCAGAGTTCTTCCCTTGAGGAGGTAAGTACCTTTGACATCTCCGATATTACGCTAACATTTGGTGTCCTAGAGGATTATGTGCACAGAGGTTCACAGTAAGTAGCTCAATGCCAGGAATGTGTATTATTGACAAGTCACTCGGAAGGCTCTGGCCATGGCAGGTCCCATCCAACAATTGTAGGTGCAATTAAATCCAAGGAACATAGCTAATGTTTTGACTGTCTAATCAAGGTTCCTCAATTAACCATGCCAAGAACATTGTACCTGCCCATCAATAGTGGGCATAGAGTCAACAGCACAAGATGCACAATGGTTCCGATACTGGACGTAAGAGGCTTTGACTCAAGTGGTCATATTACTGACAAGTTATCGAAAGGCTCCATCCAGGTCCCGTCCTCCCATGACAACAGTCAGTGTAATCTCATGCAAGAAGTGTAGTAGCTAATATCTTGACCACCAGACCGAGGCTCTACAGATAGCCAAGTCGAGAATGCCATGGTTATCCATAGAAGATGAACACACCAGCAGAGCAAGGCTCGTGATTCCTCTGACACTGAACATAAGAAAATTACAGTTTAAATGCTCGTGCTATACTGACAAAATGTCAGAAGGCTCTGGTCAGGTCCCATCGCAAAGCCCCGGTCAGTACTATTGTGTATGCTTACAAATTGTAAAATTTCGAAGTCAGCAGCCACCAGGTATTTAAACCCAGCACTCTTCAATTTTAATTCCTATACTCTCTCTTCCCTCAACTACAACCATTTCTCCTCAACCACTCACCACTCACTACTCTCTCATCACTCACCACTTACCATCACTCCTCATCAACCATTCATACAGTCTAGTAAGCTAATATGTCCTTATATGACCTTGATGCTGGCAATGTTTTCTTCATGATGAACTATATCATGGTAGATATATATCAAGGTAAGATTACTATGTTCACTTTCCATAGTCTACTGGCATCATGTAGTAGTAGTGTAATTTTGCAAATGATATTTTGAGATATAGGATGTCTCTACAGACCCCACAGAATCTACATAGATCTCACAGAGATTCCCAGAACCCCACAAGGGCCACAGATCTCCACAGATTCCCACAATCTGCTCTACTTTCCCACAGACACCCATAGACATCCATAGAGCCACAGATTCCCATGATCCCACAGAACTACAGAGCCACGGACTCCACAGAGCCCCCAACTTTGGGTCACTGGACAGAGCTGCCCAGAGCTATCCAGACTGGACCAAGCTGGAGGCTCTAGGATTCTGTCCAGCACTGTCCAGCATTGTCCAGAATATAGGGTTTGCTGATTTGAATGGGCATAGTAACCAATACTTTGACCACTAGATTGTGCGGTGGCTCCACAAATAGTCAATCTGAAGATGTTATGCTCACCCATTGACAATGGAACCATGCCCCTCACCTCCCCAGCAGCTCTCAGTTAGCCTCTATTCGGGAGCAACAATATTCTCAGCCTCAAAGTACTACTACTTGTTCGCCCTCCGCCTCATTGCAGGAGTCTGGAATAGCCAACCAAGACCAACATATGATTCCCCGCCTCTGTTTCATCGCAGCTTTAGGAACGGTTGCACCAATTGTACCTGCAACAGAGGAGCCTTGGCAGATCCAGTTTTACAAACCAGCAGTTCAAGACATTCTTGAACATGCTAAACAATTTTCTCATTGTGATGCTGCTTCCATGGAAGCTTTTCCTGTTTATGGGCATTTCAAATCACTTGCTGTTGAATACGTCAAAGAAGCTATTAGCAAAAGATGAGCATGTGGCCTACCAGTCACCAATGGTAAGTTGCTTATTATTTCTCACTGTGCACTAAATCTGTTTTTCAAGGTTGGTGCCTTATTACATGAATGAGATAAGGTAGACTGGTAAGCCAATGGGTCATCACTACCATAGTATACTGATGTCCTTGGGTAGCTTTGGGAGGATCTAGGAAACTGGTGTTCGGCACTGAGAAAGCAGGCTCAATACGTCACACAACGTTAAAAATGGGATCCTGAGAGCCATTGCCAAGTGCGAAATCACAAGGGGCCTCCTTGAGTCTCATGGTGACTTTTTGAGGAATGGTGTTGACGAAGAGGTAAGTCATGTGCACACCCTGCTTATCCATACTTGTATATATTTCACTTGTCAGGGACATATGAACAATCTAGCGCATCCTACTCTGGCAGGTTTCATTTTTGTTTTTTTAAAGGTCCCTCATCACTCGGCAAACAGTTTCCAGAGGTGTTTACAGCAGAACTACCGAGAGTTATGGTTGCTATTGCCTGAGCCATGGCAGTAACATTGCTTTCAAAAATAAATTTGGTTGTATGCTTACCTACCATACATACATACAGCTGAAAGTCATTCTCAATGAGATGGTTTCTTCTCAAGCCAGAGTCAATTTCCAGGTCAACACATATTCTCTGGTCTACTTCAAACTACTTGGTCTGATGAGAAAATGTGACACGTCCACAATTCATGCACAGAAAACTCAGGCACTTCAAATCAAGTGGGCTTGCTCATTAGGGAAAGTATGTACTCCAATGAATTTGTAATCTTGTGATCCATTACTCATTCTCTCAGCAACTGTGTCACAGAGCACGAGACTGTTATCACAGCATCAACTGGCTTTGATGTTGAACTCGACCGATTTTATTTTTGTACTTGAAGTACTGTTCCATGTTGCTGAATTTGTCATGTGTCATGTGCCATGTGTTAGGCTTACTAATTGTACATGTGTTGACATGATAAATGTAATGCTGTTGTGCTTTCTGAGATCCTGTTTGATTCTGGGTAAATTATGGAATTCACGAGAAAGATTAACCTGACATGTCATATGCTACAGAACTATTACAATCTGTATAGCTGGAATAAAATAGGGCTCATTGAGATAGACTTGGACAGTCCCTGTTAGTCGGATACAGACTTGCTGTGGGTTCCTGGGAGTGTGGAACATTGTCCAATACTATCCAGTTCTGGACTGGGGTAGGTAGTTTTGCTGATGTTTCTGTTGCAAAAAGTAGTAGCGAGCCCTAGTTTCATGGCATAGAAGCATTCTGGACATTCAAAAATGCCCAAGGTGTCAGGTGTGTATGTAGTGTTGTTGGCAGAAGGCTGCCATTCTGCCAATAGCATCACCGGGTCTGGCAGAACTTGGCAGACTGTCAGGTACATGGCAGTGTCCAGTCACAATGTGCCAGTGAGCAAACCCAAAGAAAAGAAGACATATTAGTACTGGTTCATCTTGTATTTGACATAGTCAAAATGACTGGGAATTTGTCCAATAGACCACTTCAGGTGACCTGGGCCAGGTGGCTATTAGCTACTATTTTTCTGTGAAAAATTGTGGCTAATAGCCACTTATATATGGGGAGTCCCAGGGCGAAAAAAATCTCCCAAAACCAAATTTAGACTGTTTGGATGCATTATGTTAGCAGCAACCAAACAATGGGAGTCCCTCAGGGAGTCCCATAACAATGATGGGATTCCCACAAAATTGATTTTGTCTGAAAACCATTTTTGGAATATTGGGATTAATTATGTCAGCATGACCAAATTTGTGGGAGTCCCACTGATTAAAAGTATCTAAAAACCATTTTTGCAATGTTTGGATGCATTATGTCAGCATGACCAAATGTGAGGGAGTCCCTTAAAGTGTGAGTCCCACAAAATTAATGAGAACCTCTTTGAGAATATTTCAATATGCCCATAAACATTGTAATTCAACTGTCAGACAAATTGGAGTATGAAATTTTCAGCCATAAATCAAACAATAAACAATGGAATATATAATGATCAAGTAGATTATCAAGTAAGTAGAAATGTTGTAATCAATTATATCACCAATGGAACTCTAATCTCAATGAATTTTATTATATGATGGAGAATACTTGCACCCAGCTATGTAGGAATTTTTTACTAGTGGAGTGCCAGCACAGCATAAAAGTGGGATATCCTTAGCACCCAAATGGGACTCCCTCAATATGATTGTGGGATTCCCATAGCACACAAGTGGGACTTTCTTAGTACTCAAGTAGGAGTTCCTTAGGACAAAAATAGGACTCCCAGTACTCACAGTGGGACTCCCTTAGTACTCAAGTGGGACTCCCTTAACACACATGTGGGACTCCCTTTACTCTCAATGGGACTCTCTTAGCACTCAAGTGGAACTCCCTCAGTACTCAATTGGGACTCCCTTAGTGAGACTTCCTCTACCTCTCTCTGGGTTTCCCTCAATGGGACTCTCTTACCACACTTTGAGTGTGACAGATTTTCCAAGATGTCATAGTGCATTGAATCTGATCTCATTCACCTGAAATTTAATCTAATCAATTTGATCAACATAGATAAGATATTGATAATACCAAAAAGGAATAATGGTGTTTCCTTTTTGGGAATAAATTTTCACAGCTCTGAATACAACTCCTATCTTGACAGGGGCATCCTTGTATCTGCTTAGCTAAGGCAGCAATTGTCATTGGCTGATATTGACCAATCAGAATGCTTATATCGCTGGGGTTTGGTGACCATTTTGATCATATCTCAACCAGATTAGATCAGATAGATTGGATTGTTGCACCATTAGAATCACAAAAACAGGGGCTACAACTTTTCTGGTGACACCAAAATAGACTAATGAATTTCCTTTTTTGGAATATATTTTTGCAGCTTTGAATGCAGCCCCTGTCATGATAGGGGCATTTGCCATGTGTGCCTACATTACATTAGTTGTCAGAATCTGTACATCTGATTACATAATCACAGGGGTTTGTGCCTGAATTTTTGGACTTGACATCCTTTACGTAATAAATTATGTCACTGAAGTAGAAATTATGATGATGGCATCAGCTGTCAGAATCTGCGAAGATGATTACATAAGCACCCCTTAGAGTGGTGACATCAGTCAGGGCTTTATCTAAAGCAGTAATAACCCAGGGCCTAAATGTGGTATTTACTTGATTTGCCTGCTTTCTCCTCTAGTATCTTATCATATGATGGTTGATATAATACATATATTGCATAATCCATCATCTGAGCGCTTCATTTGGCCATATATCATAATTGCTAAGTATATAAATAAGATATATTGGAAATATCGAAAACCTATTCGCATTTTTGATCCTTTAGGGGTAATACCTTATAAAAAATGTCCCCAAACAGGCTTTATATAGCTTAATGAGATGCCATAATCTCAGGAGTCCAATTGTCAGCATAAAGTTCTATACCATGTTCTCCTGCAGGCTGGATTTTCGCTTCTGCAAGATTCCAAACTTGTTCTGCTGGTTATCAAAGATGTGGACATGTGGGTAAGGTAATACCCCTAAGTTAGGAATCAAAAATGCAAACAGGTTTTCAATATTTTCAATATATCTTATTTATATACTTAGCAATTATGATATATGGCCAAATGAAGCGCTCAGATGATGGATTATGCTATATATATATTGTCTCAATCATTATACAATAGGTTACTAGAGGGGAAAGCAGGGAAATCAAGTAAATAACACATTCATGGGGTTATGACTGCTTTAGATAAGGCCCTGAATGATGTCACCACCCTAAGGGGTGCTTATGTAATCACCTTCGCAGATTGTGACAGCTTATGCCATCATATCACAACTTCTACATCATTGACATAATTTATTACATAAAGATGTCAAGTTCAAAATTTCAGGCACAAACTTCTAAAATTCTAATGGTGCAACAATCTAATCTATCTGATCTAATCTGGTTGAGATATGATCAAAATGGTCACCAAACCCCGGCAATATAAGCATCCTGATTGGTCAATATCAGCCAATAACAATTGCTGCCTTAGCTAAGCAGATACAAGGATGCCCCTTTCAAGATAGGAGTTGTATTCAGAGCTGTGAAAATTTATTCCCAAAAAGGAAACACCATTATTCCTTTTTTGGTATTACCCACATCTTATTTATCTTGATCAAATTGATTACATTAAATGAGATTAGAGATGACTATGATACCTTGGAAAATCTGTTACACTGAAAGTGCTGAGGAAGTCCCACAGTGGAGGGAATCCCACTTGAGTGCTAAGGGAGTCCCACTGAGAGTTAGGAGAGAAACTAAGAGTAGAGAGAGTCCCACTTGAGTACTGAAGGAGTCCCACTGGGGTGTTAAGGAAGTCCCACTAGAGTGGAGGGAGTCCCACTTAAGTGCTAAGGGAGTCCCACTTGAGTATTGAGGAAGTCCCACTATGAGTGAAGGGAGTCCAATTGTGAGTAGTGGGAATCCCACTTGAGTACTGAGGGAGTCCCACTAAGAGTGGAGGGAGTCCCATTTGAGTGCTGAGAGAGTCCCACTATGAGTAGAAGGAGTCCTATTTGAGTACTGAGGGAGTTCCACTTGAGTACTAAGGGAGTCCCACTTCAATACTGAGGGAGTCCATGGCACCATGAGTGGAAGGAGTCTTGCTTGAGTGATGAGAAAGTCCTACTGTAAGTAGAGGGAGTTCCATTAGAGTGCTAAGGAATTCCTACATAGCTGAGTGGAAGTTTCTTCTTTGTTAAGATCCATTGAGATTAGAGGAAGTACCAGTGATATGATTGATTGCAAAATTTCTGACTATACTACCTAATAGGGGCTAACATTGGTCGCCGGTCAGAACCAGTCTTTTTCGGTCTGTTGATTTTCCAGAAACCAAAAGACCAAGATCGGTTCTAAATTAATTCTAGAAAAGACTGGACTGGTTAGGACCGGTCCTAGCAGTCCAGTCCGGTCCGGTTCTCAGTCTTTTGTCAGTCTTAGGACAGGACTTTTAAACACTATGTGGAAGGAGTCGTTCATGAAGCAGTGGAAAGTGGAGGGGGAGTTGTTCATTCCAAAGAACATGACAGTGGATTCAAAGAGGCCTTTGTGGGTAATGAAGGCGCCTTTCCGTTGATCTCCTTCTTTGATACGGACATTGTTATACCCCCAGCGAACATCAAACTTGGTGAAGACTTTAGCTCCTTTGAGTTTATCGATGAGGTCGGAGATGAGAGGAAGAGGGTATGCATCACGGGTGGTGTGAGAGTTGAGATAGTAATAGTCCTGGCAGGGTTGTCAATCCTTTGAGCATGAGAGTACCATTTGGTGATGGTAGTAGGGACTTCTTCCATGAGGTCAATCTTCCCGGATAAGGAAGGGGGAATACCTGACTCGGAGGAGAAGTAGTGACAGAGGGTTGATTCCTCAGTTACTTTAGAGATGGTGACGTTGCTCTGGAATTGAGCAATGTAGGAGACGAGGAACATAGAGTATTTGCCAGGGGATTTCTCAATCATCCTCTGGGTGGTAAGCCAAGCGAGGGTGTTAGCTATGGAGTTGAAGTGTTTGAAGCTTGCTTTGAACTCTTTAAGAAAGTCCTCCGAAGTTCCGAGGGTAGTTCCTCCCCCGTTGAGGTGTTTTGTAGTAAAGGTATCGGCCCAGGTAGTGGTGTTCCCTTCCTTCATGTAGGAGAGGGCATAGCAAATATTTTGCTCATCCAGTTTATAGATCTTCTTGTTGATGACGAGGTACCTTTGCACTGAGCGCAGCCACAGTAGAGCTTTGCGATGGTTGCCATCATAGGGGTCAGGAGCAGAGAGTCGAAACTCAATGGGTTTAGCTGCCATGGGGGAAGGTGGTTGAGGTAAGGGGTTGGGGATAGGGTTCAGTGGGGAAGTGAAGATGTTTCCACTAGGAGTGTGAGGGGAGGGGGAAAGGTGAGTAGGTACTTGAGGGAAGACTAGGCTAGAGGAGAGCTGGTGAGCGAGTTCTGTGTCGAGGGAAAGAGTTTCTTCTTGTTCTTCGTAGGATAGGAGGGGAAGTTCTGAGTCAGTCTCGTCCTCATCGCTAGAACATTGAGGAGGGATGTCTGGGGAGTCTGGGAAGTAAATCTGAAGCTGGGGGTTCTTCTCTCCAAGAGGAGGTAGATAGCGAGTGCTGGTAGAGAGTCTGGGAAGTAATCTGAAGCTGGGGGTTCTTCTCTCCAAGAGGAGGTAGATAGCGAGTGCTGGTAGAACAAAATGGCTAAAGAGTTTCTAGGAATGGGGGGAATGTTCCGCTCCAGTCTCTGGTAAGAGGTTCTTAAAGAAATGGTGGTGATGGATCACAGCGATGGTGACTGTAGAAGACAAGCTAGAGCTTTTGTTACAGCTGGCCCGGATAGGGTCAGCTATAGACTTGAGAGTGGGGATGAAGCTAAGACTGAGGATATGTCGAGCAAGCATAATGCTTTGGTGAGACTATTAAGACTAAGGACTGAGGGACACACCTGAAGAGGGCAGAGGTACTGAGGGGACGAAGGAACGAAGAGGCTTGAAGGCGCTAAGAACTCTAGGTGATATTCAAGTAGCTCTAGCTTAGAGAGGTACAAAACAGGGAGACAAGTCTTAAGTACTATGACTCACATAGAAGGGAAGAGTCATCCGCAGTGGGGAATGAGTCAGAAGCTGCGGAGGTCTAGATGTACAGTAAGTGATGACAGAAGGATGATGAAGCAATGATAGGAAAGAATAGGAATCAAGATAGGGAAGTTGCGGATCGTCAGCGATGTGAAGGAAGTGAAATCGCTAGAGATCTATAGTACAGCGTGAATACAAGGTAAAGGTGATAAGCGAAAGGGAACAAGAGAGAAAAGAGATACATAGTGAATCTAAGAGACAATTGTAATAGCTCATCCCCTCATCGACCTTACCAAGAAAGATAAACCATGGGACTGGTCTCCCGCTTGTCAATCCTCCTTTGAATGACTCAAACAATCATTTTTATCCAAACCTGTCCTGTGTCTTCCTGACCTTTCAGCTCCTTTCGCAATTGCTACTGATGCCTCTCATGACACTACTGGGGCAATTCTCCTCCAAACTGACTCTAACAGTGATTGGCACCCCTGTTCATACCTCTCCTAATCCTTCATTCCTGCAGAACATAATTATGATATCTATGATCGCAAATTGCTTGTGGTCATTCACAAAAGCTTGGCGCCAATACCTTCACAGCTCCCCCTTCCCAGTCCAGGTCTTCACCAACCACAAGAACCTTACCTTCTTCCATAGCCCAACATCTCAATTGTTGCCAAGCCCACTGGCTCCTCGACCTTGCTGACTTTGATCTCAAGATTACACATGTCCCCAGTACACTTCTCGCCGGCCCTGACACACTCTCTCATCGACCAGACAAGCTATCCCCTATCACAGATAATGAAAATGTTACTCTCCTCCCCCCTTTGCTCTTTGTTCAAGTCATTGATACCACCCTTCATGATATTATCACTTCTGCCTTGGGAAATGACACCCTCATCTGTAATGCACTCCAAGCCCTAGATGGCACTATTCCCTCTGCCTTTCAATCTTTGCCTCTTTGACTGGCAGAACGATGGTGGCCTCCTTACCTATCAGAATGGTATCTATATTCCAGATTCTGGATCTCTTTGCCGCAACATTGTTGCTCGATCTCATGACCACCCCTCTGCTGGTCATCCTGATTGTTACGATCGTCCCCTACTAAGATCTCTACATATTTCTTTGCCTTCTCGTTCTCCCTCTCTTTGTTTCTATTCCTTCCTATCTTTGTTCTGATATTTCCCTATCTCTGATCCGAGTCCCTGACTCATTGCTTCATCATTGCCTGGTCATAGCTTACTGTACTGATAGGTCATCCGCAGTTCCTGACTCATTCCTTCCTGTGATGACGCACCCCTTCCATACAATTCCATCATATTCCATCTCGTAGTACTTAAGACTTGTCTCTCTCGTTTGTACTTCTCTAAGCTAGAGCTACTTGACATTGTTGTAACCCCAGTGAACGTCAAATTTGGTGAAGACTTTGGCTCCTTTGAGTTTGTATAAGGTTGGAGACAAAGGGGAGAGGATATGCGTCGCGGGTGGTATGAGAGTTAAGATACCGATAGTCCTGGCAGGGGCGTAGTTTACCATCTTTTTTCTTAAAAAGAAAAAGGAGGATGCCTGGGGAGATTTGGAAGGTCTGATCTTCCTGCTATGAAGGTTCTCGTCAAGGAAAGCTTCGGTGGCCTTCTGCTCGTCGGGAGAGAGAGGGTAAACCTTCTCGATCTTGGGTATGAAGGTGTCGTCGAGCTGTATCGCGTGATCATAAGGACGAGAGGGGGGAAGGCGAGATGAGGCTTCCTCGGAGAAAACCGAGGAGTAAGCAGCGTATTCTGGGGGAAGGGTAGTTTTTGGTTTGGATTTCTCTGCCTCTACAGCCAGATTGGTGGCAGTGGTAAGGTGAGCAATAAAAGGGGAGCCTTTTGGGATGAAATGGGAACCACAGCGCATTACTCAACAAAGGACCTTGTTGACCGTAGCTTGTTCGAGGAACTGGGATTCGGTTTCAAAGCCGAGAAATCTATATAGTTTTCTATCGTGGGTGGGATATACTTTGGTGTGATGAGGGGGTTTGGTTTTCGAGGGGGAATGGTCAAGTTTGTGGAAATGGGAATCATGTTGCTTGAGATCGGCGACATGTAGGTGATATAGATCCGCAGATTGGTCTACAGATTCTGGGATGGTAAGAATTTGTCTTTCCCAATCGATGATGGGGTTTGCTCCTTGGAGCCAAGGGAGCCCTAGGATCTCGTTTTCATTTCTGCAGTCCATGATGTGGAAGACAACTTTCTGAGTGATTTTCCCAATGTCTAGGAAAAGGGTGGTGGAAAAGAGGATGTCACCTTTCCGGTTAGTGGATTGGTCAACATTTCAGACTTGGATAGGAGTGCCAGGGAGGCGGTCACCAAGGAGGTTGTTCCTTCGGATGAAAGCCCAATCGATACAGGAGATTTCTGCACCACTGTCAATGAGAGCGGAGGTTTCGACGACTTTTAAGAAGTGCGAGGGTGTTACTAGAGAAACGGGGATCTTCATTGCTTTAGAGGAGGAGGATACTAGTACAGGTGCACACGTAGCGATAGGAGAACCTTGCATTGAACGAGGTCTCTTTTTCAAAAATCCAGAGTAAGGTTGACTCTTCCTACAATCTTTGCTTCATCGTCATCGTCTTCATCGTTGTCCTCGACATCATCTAAGTCCAGTAAGTCTTCTTCGGATTTAGTGACCTTTCTAGTTGTTTTCCTGAAGGAGGGAGCATTGGTTGAGAATGTGGAGCAGGAAGCGGCATTGTGTCCAGATTTCCTGCAACGAAGACAAAGTCCTTCTTTAAAACATTGTTCCCTTTCTGAGGGAGTGAGTTTTGGGATAGTCGTTCATATGGCATCGACATCCATGGCGTTAGGGTCTCGTTCCTTAGTGTTGTTGGTCGAGGGAGAAGAGAAGGGATTGGCGAAGGATCGCCCTTTGTGTTGCTGAGAGGTGAGGAAAGCATGACGTTGTTGATTGTCGATCCTTTGAGCATGGGAGTACCACTTGGCGATGGTAGTGGGGACCTCTTCCATGAGGTAGATTTTTCCTGATAAAGAAGGGGGAATACCCGAGGAAAAGTAGTGACAGAGGGTTGATTCTTCGTTTACTTTAGAGACGGCAACGTTGCTCTGGAATTGGGCGATGTATGAAGCGAGGGACATAGAGTATTTGCCAGGGGATTTCTCGATCATCCTTTGGGTGGTAAGCCAAGCGAGAGCGTTGGCTGCGGAATTGGAATGTTCGAAGGTGGCCTTGAACTCTTTGACGAAGTCTCCCTAGGTTCCGAGGGTAGTTCCTCCTCCATCAAGGTGTTTCACAGTGAAAGTGTCAGCCCAGGTGGCAGCGGTTCCTTCCTTCATGTAGGAAAGGGTGTAACAGATCTTTTGCTCATCAAGCTTATAAATCTCTGCGTTGATGACGAGGTATCTCTATACAGCACGTAGCCACTGGCATCAGGAGGGATAAGAGTGAGTGGGGCCCTGGCAAGAGTGAGACTGCAGTATATAAAAGTAACTACACATGGTATACATGTTGTAATGATAGCACTCTGACCTTTCCCGAGTGGCTTCAATGACCGGTTGTACGGAGCTGGACCGGTTCGGAAGGCAACGGATCGTGACCGACTGCAACCGGTGGGCAACCAGTTGCTATCGGTTTGGTCGCAGTTGCACCATTCTTCTACAATGAAAAAGACCGGTCTCGGTCCGGTTGCTTCAAAAAAGGAAAAAAAAACCGGACCGAACTGGACTTTAAAACACTACTCGTCATCAACAAAGAGATTTATATGCTTGATGAGCAGAAGATCTATTATGTCCTTTCCTACATGAAGGAAGGGACCGCTGCCACCTGGGCTGACACCTTCACTGCGAAGCATCTCGACAGAGGAGGTACCACCCTTGGAACCTGGGCCGAATTTGTTACTGAGTTCAAGGTGACCTTTGAGCATTCCAATTCCGATGTGAATGCCCTCGCTTGGCTTACTACCCAAAGGATGATCGAGAAATCCCCTGGCAAATACTCTATGTCCCTCACCTCCTATATCACCCAATTCCAAAGCAACATCGCTGTCTCTAAAGTAACCAAGGAGTCAACTCTCTGCCACTACTTCTCTTCGGGTATTCCCCCTTCCTTATCCAGGAAGATCTACCTCATGGAGGAAGTTCCCACTACCATTGCCAAATGGTACTCTCATGCCCAAAGGATCGACAACCAACAACATCGGGCTTTCCTCACCTCCTAGCAGCACAAAGGGCGATCCTTCACCAATCCTTTTACCTCCACCACCACTACTACCAAAGAACGAGACCCTAATGTCATGGATGTTGATGCTGTCCATACAACTGTTCCAAAGCTCACCCCATTGGAAAGGGAGCGATGCTTCTAAGAAGGACTTTGTCTCCACTGCAGAAAATCAGGTCATAATGCCACCTCCTGCTCCATGTTCTCAAACAATGCTCTCTCCTTCAAGAAGACGACTAGGAAAGTCACTAAAGCCGGAGAAGACTTACCGGACTTAGATGATGTCGAGGATGACAATGAAGACAATGACAATGAAGCAAAGGTTGTAGGAAAGGTTAACCTTACTCTGGATTTTTAAAGAGGAGACCTCGTTCGATGCAAGGCTCTCCTATCATTACTTGTGTACCTGTACTGGTATCTTCCTCTTCTAAAGCAATGAGGATCCCCATTTCTCTAATAACACCCTCGCACTCCTTAAAAGCCGTTAAAACTTCCGCCCTCATAGACAGTGGTGCAGAGATCTCCTGCATCGACTGGGCTTTCGTCCGAAGGAACAACCTCCCTCGAGACCGCCTCCCCACTCCCATCCGACCAATCCACTAACCGAAAAGGTGACATCTTCTTTTCCACCACCCTTTTCCTGGACATTGGGAAGATCACTCAGAAGGTTGTCTTTCACATCATGGATTATGGGAATGAAAACGTAATCCTAGGACTCCTTTGACTCCAAAAAGCGAACCCCACCATCGATTGGGAAAGGCAAACTCTTACCATCCCAGAATCTGTAGACCAATCAGTGGATCTATATCACCTACATGTCACTGATCTCAAGCGACACAATTCCCATTTCTACAAACCCGACCACCCCCCTTCGAAAACCAAACCCCCTTGTCATACTGAAGTATATCCCACTCGCGATAGAAAACTGTATAGATTTCTCGGCTTCAAAACCTAAGACCACCCTCCCCCCAGAATACGCAGCTTACTCCTCGGTATTCTCTGAAGAAGCCTCATCGCGCCTCCCCCCTTCTTGCCCCTATGATCATGCAATACAGCTTGACAATACCTTTGTACCCAAGATCGGGAAGGTTTACCCTCTTTCCCCGGACGAGCAGAAAGCTACCGAAGCCTTCCTCAAGGAAAACCTTCACAGCAGGAAGATCAGACCTTCCAAATCCCCCCAAGCATCCTCCTGCTTCATAAAGAAAAAGAATGGCAAACTACGCCCCTGCCAAGACTATTGCTATCTTAACTCCCATACCACCCGCGACGCATACCCTCTCCCCCTCGTTTCTGACCTCATCGATAAACTCAAAGGGGCTAAAGTCTTCACCAAGTTCAATGTCCGCTGGGGTTATAACAATGTCCGTATCAAAGAAGGAGACCAATGGAAAGGAGCTTTCATCACTCATAAAGGCCTCTTTGAACCCACTGTCATGTTCTTCGGCATGAACAACTCCCCTTCCACCTTTCAGCGCTTTATGAATGATTCCTTCCACAACATGATCGCCAAAGGGTGGCTTGTTATCTATATGGATGATCTTCTGATCTTCTCCCCTGACAACGCCTCTCATTCGGAACATACTAAACGAGTCCTCCAACGAATGGAAGAACTCGACCTCGACCTTCGCCTTGAGAAATGCAATTTTGCCACTGCGGAAGTTGAATACCTTGGTATGATCGTCAGACCAGGTACTCTTGCTATGGACCTGGTCAAACTTGATGGTATTGCCTCCTGGCCGACCCTTACTATGGTCAAGACTGTCCGCTCGTTCCTTGGTTTCGCCAATTTCTATTGACAATTCATCGACCATTACTCTGACATCGCCCATCCCCTCATTGACCTCACCAAGAAACCTTGGGACTGGTCTGCCGCTTGCCAGTCGTCATTCGATCATCTCAAATGATCCTTTCTGTCCAAACCAGTCCTTTGCCTCCCTGATCTCTCTGCTCCCTTTGCAATCGCTACCGATGCTTCTCGTGACACTACTGGGGCAATCCTCCTCCAGACCGATTCCAATGGTGATTGGCACCCCTGTTCCTATCTTTCCCAATCCTTTATTCCCACAGAACGAAACTACGATATCTACGATCAAGAGCTGCTCACTGTTATTCGCGCCCTCAAAGCATGGCGCCAATTATATCAGCAAACCCCTATATTCTGGACAGTGCTGGACAGTGCTGGACAGATCCCTAGAGCCCCCAGCTTGGTCCAGTCTGGACAGCTCTGGGCAGCTCTGTCCAGTGACCCAAAGTCTGGGGGCTCACCTCTTGTCTTGGACTGATTGCCTCTAATCTGAGGAACTCTTCCGACTCCCAAGCCGCTTTCCTCTCTTCCCAAATCACCAACATGCAGAGGGCTGTCGAAGAACACCTTCTTTCCATTATGCACCAACTCAGGATGACTGAATTCGTCACCGATATCGATCGCTTTCTGGCTGAAATGATGATCTATTCCACCCCCTCTCACTATCCCACAAACACCTTCATCCCCTTCAGGTCTCCCTTGTCCCCCTCTCCACGTATGCATTTCCATGGAAGTAGAAGCTGTAAGCCCTCGTGCCATTCTTCCCTTCCCTATGGACATTATTCCTGCCCTCGTCCCTGTTACAAACCTCTTCATTTTCCACTTCTCAAAGTCACGTGACCTGCTTAGTCAGCATCACATGACCGCTTACATAAGCTTTTATCTTCGTCTTTCACTTTTCACTTTCTCAAGTCACGTGACTTGCACAGCTATAGGTCACATGACTTATCTTGGTAGCACTCGGTGAACTCTTACCTTATTAGATTAGCACTGCTTATCCAGACTGGCCCTAAGCTGGTCTGTGCACACATGTCAGTAGTATAAATACTTGAATGCAGCAACTGAACAAGCCAGATTATCTTGTTCTGGTTGGATTTCCTCTAACCTACACATTCCCCTTCCTAAGTCCTTGTCCCCTTGTTGAGGTGCCATAGTCCTTTTTGGATAGAGGTTGCCTTCAGTCCCATCCCCTTCCCCATCTCCCCCATTCGGACCTGAAGAAATCCAAGCGGAGATCGACAAGATTGAAGCAGTCTTTGACTCAGTCTTGGTATACAGAAGTGACAAAGAACATCTGGAGCATACAGACCCTGCATACCGATCCCCACCCCTGTCCCTCATCTCTACTCTATCCGCATCCTCCCTCCCTCTAACCCAAGCAGAAGATGCTGCTATGAACTCGGCAGAAGCCCGGCTCGCCAGAGAACTCGACCTCCCTGTAGACCCTAGTCATAGGTTATTCAAAAAATCTTGCTTCACCTGTCAGCACCTCAGTCACATTCGTATCGACTGTCTGCATTATACCTGCCCTATCTGTCTCAGGGCCGCGCCTGGACATCCTCAGGGAGCTTGTCCAAGTCTCAGACATCGTACTCCATAACCCACTCAATCCATGTCCGCCTCATCCTTGTCTTCCTCTCGTTCCTCCTACCAATCCACCTCTTATGGACGAATTTATGCTGAACCCTTCTGTCAATCTCGAGAATCTCCCTCCTCTCACCATGCTTGTCCCCACCCTATATACCCTCCCCGTCCAATCAACAATTGTCCTCCATCCCCTGGGTATAACTATAATGAAGAGGATACTCACAATGGTGCTGTGGACGCTAACACCAATGATGAACACTCCTATCTAGTGTTTCGAAGTCCAGTTGCAGTAGTGCAACTGGCAACTGGACTGGACTGCAACTGATCACAACTGGACTGGTTGTACTTGACACAACCAGTCTTTGACCAGTCCAGTTGCAGTTGCCTGGTCCGGTAGAAATTTCGGCAACTGGTAAAGACTGGTTAGGACCAGTTGCAACCGGTGTACAGCCACCCCCTATCTACTACACTATTTTTGGTAATTTATGGTGATTTTTCCACATTTTTTGGTATTTTTCTGGAATTATTTGAGTCACATATGAATATGTAGGTCAATATTCATTTCTATATGATGATATAGACTCAATATATACCATTCGAACACTTACGGATTGACACATGCCAGAATGACATTCCACCCGTAATCAACCATATCTTGGTGGGAAATGGATGGTTTCACATGCTGATTCGATGGAAAATTAGCTAATGGTCCGCTCTACACTCAGTACAGCCACTTCGAGGCCCAATTCGGACATTCCGCCCCTATACGTACCGGTCTTTGCAAAAACTGGTCAAAACCGGTCCTAAATGGTTCAGTTGCGGTCCAGGGACATGTGCAATGTTTTTAAGACCGATTTCGGTCTGGTTGAATCATTTTTAGCAAAAAAAACCGGACTGAACCGGACTTTTAAACACTACTCCTATCCTGGACAGGACTATTGAAACTTGGGTCGGTGACTCCAAGGCTACAATGGGGGTAATGTTACAATCGTCTCGACGACACTCTATGTATCTCTTTTTCCCTTTTGCTACTCCACCCTTATCGCCTTTACTTGTATTTCACTGTATCTTAGACCTCGAGCAATTTCACCTGCTCCACATCACTGATGGTCCGCTATTCTCTGATCCTTGTTCCTACTTCCCTATCTTTGTTCTTATCTTCTGACTCATGATGATGCTATTGCTTCATCAGCATTCTGTCATCGCTTACTGTACAGTCTACTACCTCCGCAGCTTCTGCCTCATTCTATACTGCAGATGACTCGTCTCTTCCATGTGGTTCCACCGCCTTCCATCCTCTAGTACTTAAGGACTTGCCTTGTCATTTGTAAACCCTAAGCTAGAGCTACTTGAAATCCACTCAGAGTTCTCAGCCACCCTCGAGTCCCTTCGTCCTTCATTCCCTCAGCCCTTCTGCCCCTCTCGGGTGTGTCCCTTGGTCTTAGCCTAAGTAGTCTCGCCAGACGGTACATCTACTCGACTTTACCCTCAGCCTTTAGCCTTGTCCCACCTTCAAGTTATGTAACATTATAATTTTACCTTGGTGTATCCCAGTGCCTTGTTAGGCATGTCACAGTCGGCTTGGTCACGTGCATGGTCAATGCGCTCAACAGTGAATGTGGGAGAGGGTGAGGGTGAGTGCGGGAGAGGGTGAGGGTTAGGCTAGAGCAGGGTAGGGGTACAGTTCTCAAAATTTCTATACCCTTCAAGGGTATGAGGGGTACTCAGGGGCTATTAAAAGTTCCACTCTGGTGACCTCATGTCAGACTTGTCATCACTATAATGGTCTAACAATCA
>JBBPNI010000025.1:0-58123 GCA_038091135.1 Leccinum fibrillosum
ACAACGATTGTGGCGGAAACGGCGACGATGCGTTCCACCTCTTCCGTGAACACCCACGTCTACGCCTACTCCCCACGACAGTCCGTTTCCCCCAGGGTCTCCGTTTCCCAAGGCCCGTTTGATGCGCGCGATGACGACGACGCCGACGTCCACGCCGCAACGTGTCAGCACGACGGGCGAGGTCATGTATTCGCTGAGATCGTTTTGGTTGTCCCGACGAGTCTGGTGACTGCGCTAGCGTCGTCGTCGAGCGAGGACGTGTTGAACGATAGGATCAACGATATCGTTGAGCGAGGGCATACATCCAGGCGGACGTCGTCTGGGGATGGGGGAGGGGACGGGGATGCGAGTGGGGTTGTTTAATTCTGTGTGATACCTGGAGTCGGAGTGTCTTCGTGCGAGGGAAGGACGCGAGGAGTCGGTTAGGGGGATGTCGGATTATATCCACCGGATTGGGAGAACTGGTAAGCCACCATCTCATGGTTCTATTCTGAACCCTTCACCGACTAACGTATTTGCAGGCCGAGGTGGTATTTACTCGTATCTATTGTTCTTTTGTATTGGGAGTCACGCGTGCTTGACCGGGAGTCCGCACCAAATTCACAGGCGTCGCAGCCCCATCACCATTCCAACATCTACCCCTCAATCAAATGCCAGCAGCACGGGGATCTCAACCTCTTCGACCATCTCGACTGCCTTCTTTCTCTCGCTCTTTGCCTTGCTCGCTGCCTGAAGTATGTACTCAACGTTCTTTAGAGAGGGATAGGAGATGACCCACTTTGTGACGAAACAGTCCGCATCTACTGGATACGAAGACGTAGGATAATATCCAAGGTCTCAGACGAGCAGCTGTCAGAAAAGGAAGCAATCCATGACGTCGAGTGGGCGACGACGACAAATCGCGAGGTGTACGTCCACCTCTGACAAGGACACTGAACGTCGATGTCTCGTCTTTGCAGCATCCAGACGGCTCGAGCCAGCCGTGGTGGTCGCGGTGCGTCTTGGTAGTGGCGCGCCCTGGCCCGGATTAGTGCTGGGTTTCAGCTGTTCGGCCTCATTCACGCTCCTGACCACCACCTCCCCGTCCGACTGCCCCTGATCGCTCCCTCAGACCCGCCGCGGATATCTTGCGACCCTTCGTCACGCTCCAACGCGCTGTATTCCCCTTCCCGCGGTTATGTTCATCACCCTTGAACCAGGGCCCCTATAACTCGGACAGTTTTCGACACGTGCACGGGGATGCTCAGCGACTCGTTGCCGCTCCCTATCCCGCTCCCACTACCGCTGCCGTTCCTGTTGCCCTGTCTGTAGACGTCGAGCCAGCAAGAGTACTGGTTTGCCCTTGCGCAGCCGTGACCCACGCCGCCCAACGTCCACCATCGTCGAGTAGCCGTATTGCGTGCGACGGGCGTCAAAACCACGGATGGTCCGGGATTGATGACCATCGATCGTCGGATGCCTGCTACTCGACGAAGATTTCTTGGTCAATGATCCTCTGTGTGATCTCGACGCGCGCGCGCTGCGGATTCAGGTTTGGATTCGGCAGCGTTTCGGGGCACGGTGATCAAATAATGTAAAGACCTCCACTGGACATTTCCACCGAAGATGACGCTAACAGGACTAGACGACAAGACACTTCACGTTCCTCCTGCAAATTTAGCCTGCTAATCGCTTCAACTTGGACATGTTTCACTTGGATCCGACACATACTGGTATTTCTCTTTGTATGAATTCCATATTGTGTATTATGATCACCACTGTAGCGAATATACGAGGCTCGTTGCATCACGCTCTATGTGCTCTATTTACTTTACCGGCCCGAAGACGCCAAAATTAACTAAAAACGGCTCGTGGCTGTTCACGTTTAATCGCAATCGGACTTATTGGGTCACGTGACATTGCCTTTATTTGGACTCCAGCTCGCTTGAAATTTCTCTGCGTCTACCCCATCCTAGTACCGTAGTACGGGTTGTTCGATGGCCACTCCTCCGCAGGGCAAGAAGAGAAAGCGTTCTGTCGGCGCACAGGATGTCTCTCAATCACAAGACGGAGACCGAAGGCGCAGTCACCGTAAGAACAGAGGCAAGAACGGGCACTCGGAGCAGATGCTGAAAGTCAGCGACGTACTCGAGCAGAAGGGATATCGGAAGTCCAAGACGTCAGTCACTCTCGACGATGCGCCGGTCAATCCAATGGCGCCGGTAGCGATATCAGGGAAAGGAAAGAAGAGAAGAGCAAAGGCTCCTAGCGATGTAAGTTCATATACTTTTTCCAGCTATTTATTAGGGACTGGGATTTTTGTAATCTACAGGATGACGATGAATCGAGCGAGAAAGAGATGGATGTCAGCATCCCAGATGCGTCAATCCCACGACTTCACCGCGCGGAAGAAGGAGAGCGTTTCGGTTTTCGTCCTGCTCGTGACTTACAGCGCAAATCATCTTTGCGAAATGAGGATAGTGACGAACAGGAAGAGGTGGTTGAAGGCAGAAGATCTGACGGTGACAATGACAGGGTAGTGACCGAAGCTGAGAGCGGTCCCGACGCAGAATCTCGTAAAGGTTTCAGTCTCGTTTCGTCTCATCATTTGGAGTGCGCTGAAGCAGTATCCCAGCTGTCAATGCTGACCCGGACGCGCTCTATTTCCCCCCTAGTTCGCCCCCGGCGAACCACGACAACACGAGAGGTATATAACTCATCGTATCGGAATGCTTGCAACACTAATTTCGGACAGGTAAGAAAGTGGGACAGCGATCCAATGACGACGACTTTTTTCACAGACTCGACGCTCAGCAAACTGATGATGGTATGCTTCTTAAGAACTCTATTCGGGCTCACGCGTACTAACAGGATGAAGGAGAAGATACCACTCGCAAAGTCAGGAAGCCCAAATCTTCTCATATTCGGGACCGTGAACGCGATAGTCGGGACCGTGAACGCGATGGTCGGGACCGTGAACGCGATGGTCGGGACCGTGAACGGGATGGTCGTGACCGTGAACGGGATGGTCGTGGCCGTGAACGCGATGGTCGTGACCGTGAACGCGATGGTCGTGACCGTGAACGCGATGGTCGTGCTGGTGTCGACAATACTCGCAAGAACAAAACCAAAGGAAAGGACTTATCGTGGTCATGAAAGTAAAAATGATAACGTTCATTTCCATAAAGGCAAATCCAAAGCAGCACATTCGTCTCACAAGCCCTCCGGTCGCAAAGGCAAGAACTCTCGCGTAGTCGAAGCAGACCGTGACGACTTGCCGCATGATGTGCTCGAGCACCATCAGTCCAAGAACGGTCGTTCACGGCCGCCCTCTCCTGCACGTTTACGAAGCAATCGGTCCGGTTCCGTGAACTCCCGGGAGTCGGCGCAGGAGGATGACATCAAGACCTACATTGGCAACCGTCTGGTTCTATCAGATGATCCAACTTGTCTAAATTTTTATCCTCCTCTCACGAAGGCATTCCTCCGTCGTTGCAAGCTCTTGGTGCGTGCTCACTACGCGACTCGTAACCCGTTCATCACTCTCGAGGCCGCAATCCAAGGCATTGGACTTGAGATTCTGGCCGAAGTCCACGTCGAGTATAAGCGAAAAAATCTTGTTCTCGAGGATAATCAGTATCCACAATACAGGCATTCAATGGCTCGTCTAGTGAGTCGATTCTCCCTCAGGCTTGATCATCATCAAACGCACTCCAGCTTTACAATGAAAATGGCAATTTCCGCTCTGAGTTGAAGAGAACTGCCATGGCTGCGGTGCGCCAGCACTACAATGAACTTCATATACCCGAAGGCTCGAGGTGGACCGCTAAGCAAGGTGTCGAATATGTCAAGAGGGCTGCTTCACGATTGTTGCAGAACGGTGATTGGCAGCGCGGACCACCAGATCAGAATGTAAGTTCATTGTTCGTAGTGTAACTTTTATTAATGATATGATCGTACAGGGCGTACTGCGGAACTTCTCGCACGACGCTATCAAACACGCATGTCTTGCTCTTTACTACAAATCATCAAGCCGCACGTCATTGAAGAGTTGCAAGGATTTTGCTACTGCAATACCCACTTCTGCCATTTGTCTGGTCGCTGCCGTGGTGGATTTCGTGCCTTTATGACTATGTCCTCTGACTAATGCTCTATTAGATAAAGGTAGTACTCGTTGCATATCAAGAACATGGCCTGCCGAAAGTGCCAACGATCAATGAAGATTCTTGCGCTCGTGCGTTACGCAGTGCAAACAAGGCAGTGAAAGAGATCCTTGCGCATGCTGACCATGCGAAATATTTCAAGAGTATGCTTCGAGACTGGGTGCAGCAGGAGAAGTTTGGCCAATCTTTTGATGATTCGGATGCAAGTGGTTCGGATTTTGGGATCATCCTTGATTAATTGCTTCGGGCTGTTATCTCTTTTGTATAGTGTGGTTGTGTCATGTATCGTGCATTTTCTATCTGCATGAATCATGATGGTAGTTGATCTGTCTCTAAAGCATCTATTTGTGGTCTGGTTAGAGTCTGCTGAGATTGTATTGTTCTGTGGCCGTGATACATAGACTTGGATCATGAGTCCCCCAGACTGGTATAGACTGAATATGAGACTATCTTGGAGCTGATGTAGAATAGTGATGACATTTACTAGGACTTGCACAGACCATTGAACAGGCTAGGACCAATGACAAGCCAGTTCTATCATTGATTAACTTAGAGACTATATCAGAGATAATGCAAAGCAGTGACAATAATTGGCAGGCTATGTACAGTTATATACAGACAGCGTATAGGTGATGCTGCAGTTCTGTATACTCCTGCACAGCCCTCTCAAGAGGAGGACATATCTGTAGAGGCTGTGGAAGCTGAAATGTCTGTACAGGCCTGTGCAGGCCTGTGCAGCTCACCTCAAATTTGCTGATGTAGCAGTTCATGGAATCGCGGCATCAGGTCGAGCGAGGTGCCGTATCCATTTTCCAGAAGCCAGTGTGTGCTCGCCTGTTCGTACGAGCAAACAACACATACCCCAATCTTGTATGGTAATGCTTTGAAAAGGTCATGAGGCGTAAACGACCGAGCAAAGAAACGGACGCACCTGCACCACCGCCTTTCACATACAATACCGCATCCTGCTCAAGTCTATCACGATATCCACCGGGACCGACGGGGTAGAGCGCAGACGGGTCGACTATGTGAGACGTAGTCGAACGTGCCATTGTTGACGATGGCGTAAGGTAGTGGGGTGGAATGCGTGCGTGCGTTTAGTATTAGTAGCATTGCATGGAATTGCGTGAGGTTGAGCGAGGTGCCGTATCAATGTGCCGGAAGTCAGTGTGTGCTCGTCTTTTCGTACGAGCAAACGACGGTATTCGAGGCTCTGAAAAGCGTCACGAGGTGTAAACGATCGAGCAGAGAAACGGATGCACCTGCACCATCGCCTTCCACTTGCAATGTCCTGCCCAAGTCCACCACGATATCCTCCGTGACCGACGGAGGGGCAGACGCGGAGTAGAGCGCGGACGGGTCGGCCATGTCTGACGTAGGCAACCGTGCCACTGTCGACGATGGCAGGAGGTGGAATGCGCGCGTTTAGTATCGGTAGCATTTGATGGAATCGCGTGCGTATCTAGTTGCCAGAAGTTAGTGTGTGCTCGTCTTTTCGTACGATCAAACGACACGTACCTGAACCTGGGTATTCGGGGCTCTAAAGAGCGTCACGAGACGTAAACGACCGAGCAGAGAAAGGGACGAACCTGCACCATCGCCTTCCACAGGCAATACCGTGTCCTGCTTAAGTCTACGACGACATCCTCCGGGACCGAGGGGACACGTACCCGAACCTGGGTATTCGATGTTCTAAAGAGCGTCACGAGGCGTAAACGACCGAGCAGAGAAAGGGACGCACCTGCAATATCGCCTTCCAAATTCAATAGCGTGTCCTACCCAAGTCTACCACGATATCCTCCGGGACCGACGGGGTAGAGCGCGGACGGGTCGACCATGTATGACGTAGGCAACCGTGCCGTTGTCGACGACGGCGCGAGGTAGTCGGGTGGAATGCGTGCATTTGTATTGGTAACAGTTCATGGAATCGCGTGAGGTCGAGCGAGATGCCGATCTATTTTTGCCAGAAGTCAGTGTGTGCTCGTCTTTCCGTACGAGCAAACGACACGTACCCGAATCTTGTACAGTGTTGATGCTTTGAAAATCGTCACGAAACGCAAACAACCGAGCAGAGAAAGGGACGCACCTGCACCATCACCCTTCACATACAATACCGCATCCTGCTCAAGTCTACCACGATATCCTCCGGGACCGACGGGGTAGAGCGTGGACGGGTCGACTATGCGTGACGTAGGCAACCGTGCCGTTGTCGACGATGGCAGGAGGTAGTGGGGTGGAATGCGTGCGTTTGTATTGGTAGCAGTTCATGGAATCCCGTGAGGTCGCAGCGAGGTGCCGTATCTGTTTGCCAGAAGTCAGTGTGTGCTCGTCTTTTGTGTGAGAAAACGACACTTACCCGAACCTGGGTATTCGAACCTAGAGCGTCACGAGGCGTAAACGAACGAGCAGAGAAAGGGACGCACCTGCACCATCGCCTTCCACATGCAATACCGCGTCCTGCCCAAGTCTACGACGGCATCCTCCGGGACCAACGGAACACGTGCCCGAACCTGGGTATGCGAGGCTCTAAAAAGCGTCACGAAGTGTGAACGATCAAGCAGAGAAAGGGATGTACCTGCACCATCGCCTTTCACATGCAATACCGCATCCTGCCCAAGTCTACCACGATATCCTCCGGGACCGACGGGGTAGGTCGACTATGTGTGACGTAGTCGAACGTGCCATTGTTGACGATGGCGTAAGGTAGTGGGGTGGAATGCGTGCGTGCGTTTAGTATCGGTAGCATTTCATGGAATCGCCTGAGGTTGAGCGAGGTGCCGTATCTATTTGCCGGAAGTCAATTTGTGCTCGTCTTTTCGTACGAGCAAACGACATGTACCCGAACCTGGGTATTGGAGCCTCTGAAAAGCGTCACGAGGCGTAAACGACCAAGTAGAGAAAGGGACGCACCTGCACCATCGCATTCCACATGCAATACCGCGTCCTGCCCATGTCTATCACGACATCCTCCGGGACCGACGGGACACGTACCCGAACCTGGGTATTCGAGGCTCTAAAAAGCGTGATGAGGCGTAAACGACCGAGCAGAGAAAGGGACGCACCTGTACCATCGCCTTCCGCATGCAATACCGCGTCCTGCCCAAGTCTACGACGACATCCTCCGGGACCAACGGAACACGTGCCCGAACCTGGGTATGCGAGGCTCTAAAAAGCGTCACGAGGTGTGAACGACCGAGCAGAGAAAGGGATGTACCTGCACCATCGCCTTTCACATGCAATACTGCATCCTGCTCCAGTCTACCAAGATATCCTCCGGGACCGAAGGGGTAGAGAGCGAACGGGTCGACTATGTGTGACGTAGTCAAACGTGCAGTTGTCGACAATGGCGGGAGGTAGTTTGGTGGAATGCTTGCGTGCGTTTAGTATCAGAAGCATTGCATGGAATTGCGTGAGGTTGAGCGAGGTGCCGTATCTATGTGCCAGAAGTCAGTGTGTGCTCGGTGTTTCGTACGAGCAAGCGACACATACCCGAACCTGGGTATTCGAGGCTCTAAGCAGCGTCACGGGGTGTAAACGATCGAGTTAATAAAGGGACGCCCCTGCACTATCGCCTTCCACTTGCACTATCGTGCTCAAGTCTACCACGATATCCTCCGTGACCGACGGAGGAGCAGACGCGGAGTAGTGCGCGGACGGGTCGACCATGAATGATGCAGGTAACCGTGCCGTTGTCGACGATGGCGGAAGGTAGTGGGGTGGAATGCGTACGCACGTTTAGTATCGATAGCATTTCCTGGAATCGCCTGAGGTTGAGCGAGGTGCCGTATCTATTTGCCGGAAGTCAGTGTGTGCTCGTCTTTTCGTAGCAAACGACATGTACCCGAACCTGGGTATTGGAGGCTCTGAAGAGCGTCACGAGGCGTAAACGACCGAGCAGAGAAAGGGACGCACCCGCACCATCGCCTTCCGCATGCAATACCGTGTCCTACCCAGGTCTACCACGATATCCTCTCGGACCGACGGGGTAGAGCGCAGACGGGTCGACTATGTGAGACGTAGTCAACCGTGTCGTTGTCGACAATGGCGGGTGGTAATCGGGTGGAATGCTTTCGTTTAGTATCGGTAGCAGTTCATGGGATCCCGTGAGGTCGCAGCGAGGTGCCGTATCTATTTGCCAGAAGTCAGTGTGTGCTCGTCGTTTCGTACGCGCAAACGACACGTACCCAAACCTGGCTATTCGAACCTAGAGCGTCACGAGGCGTAAATGACCGAGCAGAGAAAGGGACGCACCTGCACCATCACCTTTCTGTAATACCGTGCCCTAGTACCCAAGTCTACCACGATATCCTCCGGGACCGACGGGGTAGAGCGCGGACGGGTCGACCATGTATGACGTAGTAAACTGTGCCGTTGTTGACGATGGCGCGAGGTAGTCGGGTGGAATGCTTGCGTTTAGTATCGGTAGCAGTTCATGGAATCACGTGAGGTTGAGCGAAGTGCCGTATCTATTTGCCAGAAGTCAGTGTGTGCTCGTCTTTTCGTACGAGCAAACGACACGTACCCAAACCTGGGTATTCTAGACTCTACAGAGCGTCATGAGGCCTAAACGATCGAGCAGAGAAAGGGACACACCTACACCATCGCCTTCCACACGCATCCTGCCCAAGGAGTCTACCACGCCATGCTCCAGGACCGACGGGGTAGAGCGCGGACTGGTCGACTATGCGTAGTCAAGCGTGGCGTTATCGACGATGGCGGGAGGTAGTGCGGTGAAATGCTTAGCTTTTGGAAACGCATGAGATCCAGCGAGGTGCCATGTCTATGTGTCAGACGTCAGTGTGTGCTCGTCGTTCTGTCAGAGAAAACGGCACGTACCCGAATCTAGTCTGCCAATGCTTTGAAAAGTGTCACCGCTCACGAGGCGTAAATGACCAGCAGACAAAGGGGGCGCACCGTCATCGCCTTCCGCGCGCGATACCGCATCCTATCCAAGTCGACCATGTTACATGTCCGCTCAGCCTTTTCTGCCTCGCTGCCAGATAGCGGGACGTCCTTTCGCACAGACGAATGCCTCAACGTCATTCTCGACGCGCCCGTTCACTGCGAGGGCCGCGAGATCATGCCTTGTTGGAACTTGCCGGACCGAATGACGCATGGATGAGATAGCAAGAACGTGGTCCGACGACGATATCGAGAAGTCGCATCCGCGGTACTCATGACTGGTCGTCGCTGGAATGAAGAAATCGCTGGGTCGGATTGAGCAGGTGGTCGACAGGAAATACTTGCCTAGATCCGGTGTCAACCTGGACTGCAATGAAGATTGCCATCGATGTGTGCCAGAAAATGCACGGTGGACTTACCAGTGAAGAGTTTAGGAGTACCGATCCAAATGGTACCACACCGAACATCACGACTGGGACTCACTCGTCCTTCCGTTGTTCCTCTCATAGTCTCCCAAGCCAAGAAGCAGCTTGCTAAAATGACACATGTGATCATAGAATATAAGGATTCACGACACATACGCCTTGTGTGATGCAGCGCGAGACCTGAGTCCATCAATATTGTCACTTTTATTGGACTTCAGCGACAGAGTGATTAGTGATCGGTATGGGAATTCCATTGCGTTTCATGCAGGGTCGAAACAGTTGATGCGGTGACGATTAGGACAACTGTGAAACACATCGAGAAGCAAGTGAGCATAAGTCCGGGCGAGCAGCGATGGTAGTATATCCGCCTTACTTGAAAATAACCGACTCCCAGCCATGCCAACCATCTATAATCGGATCTAGACAGAATTACAATTCTAGCCGGTATCAGCAAGCAGCGAGAAAGACACGATGACACTTGATCCAGACCGTGACGTACCTATTGAAAGCGTGAAAATTATCGACAATGCTCTTGATAGCGTGTTGGATTAAGATCCAGCAGAAGGCACTGTCAAGTAACTTAGGATATGTCTTGAAAGTTTCTCCATCACGAGGAGATTCAAGATACGAATGACCGCTGCAAATGAGTAAGGAGTTTGGCCACGTCCTGCCCAAGTCTATGATATCCTTATACAACATGTTCCGCCTCGCTGCTGGAGACGTTTAGTATCGGTAACAGTGCATGGAATCGCGTTAGGTGGAGCGAGGTGCCGTATCTATTTGCCAGAAGTTAGGTGCCGGACTATGGCCGAAGGCCATAGTCCCTTGTGTGTGCGCAAAGAGAGACACTCAGGCGGTCATGCCCGCTTGCTCGGCCGTCGGGACACCGCTCTCCGAGGATCAGGGTCGGGCCATCGAGCAAGCGATGTACAGTACGAGCAGAGGCAGGTAAGGGAGCAGTGGGTAGCGGTTTCGAGCCTGCGAAAGCTCTCATCAGGGGGCTGCCGCTACCCCGACCGTTGTCCACGATGGCGGCAGGTGGAATGCGTACTTTTAGTAGTATCGGTAGCATTTTATCGAATCGCGTGCGTATCTACTTGCCGGAAGTTAGTATGTGCTCGTCTTTTCGTACGAGCAAACGGCACGTACCCGAACCTGGGAATTCGAGGCGCTACAGAGCTTCACGAGGCGTAAACGACCGAGCAGAGAAAAGGAAGCACCTGCACCATCGCCTTTCACATGTAATCCTCCGGGACCGACGGGACACTTGCCCGAACCTGGGTATTCGAGGCCCTAAAAAGCGTTACGAGGCGTAAACGACCGAGCAGAGAAAGGGACGCACCTGCACCATCGCCTTCCAATTGCAATACCGTGTCCTAACCAAGTCTACCACGATATTCCTCTGGGACCGACGGGGTAGGGGTCGATTATGTGTGACGTAGTCAACCGTGCCATTGTCGAGGATGGCGGGTGGTAGTCGGGTGGAATCTGGCGTTGAGTATCGGTGGCAGTGGATGGAATCGCGTGAGCTCGAGCGAGGTGCCGTATCTATTTGCCAGAAGTCAGTCTGTGCCCGTCTTTTCGTACGAGCACGCGACACGTACCCGAACCTGGGTATTCGAGGCTCTAAAAAGCGTCACGAAGCGTAAACGACCGAGCAGAGAAAGGGACGCACCTGCACCATCGCCTTTCACATGCAATACCGCATCCTGCCCAAGTCTACCACGATCTCCTCCGGGACCGACGAGGTAGAGGGCGGATGGGTGGACCATGTGTGACGTAGTCAACCATACCGTTATCGACGATGGCGGGAGGTAGTCGGGTAGAATGCTTGCGTTTAGTATCGGTAGCACTTAATGAAATCGCGTGAGGTTGAGCGAGGTGCCGTATCTATTTGCCAGAGGTCAGTGTGTGCTCGTCTTTTCGTACGAGCAAACGACACGTACCCGAACCTGGCTATTCGAACCTAGAGCGTCACGAGGCGTAAATGACCGAGCAGAGAAAGGGACGCACCTGCACCATCGCCTTCCACATGCGATACCGCATCCTGCCCAAGTCTATCACGATATCCTCCGGGACCGACGGGTTAGAGCGCGGACGGGTCGACGATGGCGGGAGGTAGTTGGTTGGAATGCGTGTGGGACCGACGGGACACGCACCCAAACCTGGTTATTTGAGGCGCTAACAAGCTTCACGATGCGTAAACGACCGAGCAGAGAAAGGGACGCACCTGCACCATCGCCTTCCACATGCAATACCGTGTCCTACCCAAGTCTACCACGATATCCTCTGGGACCGATGGGGTAAGGGTCGACTATGTGTGACGTAGTCAACCGTGCCGTTCTCGACGATGGCGGGTGGTAGTGGGGTGGAATGCGTGCGTTTGTATTGGCAGCAGTTCATGGAATCCCGTGAAGTCGAGCGAGGTGCCGTATCTATTTGCCAGAAGTCAGTGTGTGCTCGTCTTTTCGTACGAGAAAACGACACGTACGCGAACCTGGGTATTGGAGGCTCTGAAAAGCGTCACTAGGCGTAAACGGCCGAGCAGAGAAAGGGACGCACCTGCACCATCGCCTTCCACATGCAATACCGCATCCTGCCCAAGTCTACTACGATATCCTCCGGGACCGACAGGGTAGAGCGCGGTCGAGTCGACCATGCGTGAAATAGGCAATCGTGCCGTTGTCGACGATGACGGGAGGTAGTGGGGTGGAATGCGTGCGTTTGTATTGGTAGCAGTTCATGGAATCCCGTGAGGTCGCAACGAGGTACCGTATCTATTTGCCAGAAGTCAGAGTGTGCTCGTCTCTTCGTATGAGCGAACGACACGTACCTGAACCTGGGGATTGGAGGCTCTGAAACGCATCACGAGGCGTAAACGACCGAGTAGAGAAAGGGACGCACCTGCACCATCGCCTTCCACATGCAATACCGCATCCTGCCCAAGACTACCACGATATCCTCCGACGGGGTAGAGCACGGACGGGTCGACCATGTGTGACGTAGGTAACCGTGCCGTTGTCGGCGATGGCGGAAGGTAGTGGGGTGGAATGCTTGCGTGCGTTTGTATTGGCAGCAGTTCATGGAATCCCGTGAAGTCGAGCGAGGTGCCGTATCTATTTTCCAGAAGTCAGTGTGTGCTCGTCTTTTCGTGCGAGCAAAGGACACATACCCGAATTTGGGTATTCGAGGCTCTGAATAGCGTCACGAGGCGTAAACGACCGAACAGAGCAAGGGACGCACCTGCACCATCGCCTTCCACATGCAATACCGCATCCTGCCCTTGAAGTTTACCACGACATGCTCCAGGACCGACGGGGTAGAGCGCGGACGGGTCGACTATGTGTGACGTGGTTAACCGTGCCGTTGTCGACGATGGCGGGAGGTGGTAGTGAGTCGGAATGCGCGTGTGCGTTTAGTATTGGTAGCAGTTCATAGAATTTCAATCGCGTGGTTCGAGAGAGGTGCTATATCTATTTTCCAGAAGTCAGCGTCTGCTAGTCGTTTCGTACGAGCAAACGACGAATCGAACCTGGGTATTCGAGCCTCTAAAGAGCTTCACGAGGCGTAAACGATCGAGCAGAGAAAGGGACGCACTTGCAGGATCGCCTTCCACATGCAATATCGCATCCTGCCCAAGTCTGAAATTCTACGACAACATCCTCCGGGACCGACGGGACATGTACCCAAACCTGGGTATGCGAGGCTCTAAAAAGTGTCACGAGGTGTAAACGACCGAGCAGAGAAAGGGACGTACCTGCAGCATCACCTTCCACACGCAATACCGTGTCCTACCCAGGTCTACCAAGAGCGAGGCTGATGAGGATGGTGCTGGCACGTGGGGAGACGGACGTGGTGAGGGACGTGGTACTGTACCGCCAGCGTTCGTGGTGGCGAGGGGCGTTCGTGTGCCCACCGATGTGTTATCGTGGTGGCGAGGACGAGGACGGGGATACTGCTCGATGGCGAGAGGAGCGACTGGCGTTTGTGCGGCGGGTGATGGGGCTGCACACGACGTAGAGGATCGAGAGTCTAGGCAACGCTTGTAGCACTTATTTATCGATCATACTGACTGCACTTAATAAACCGTCACTTGCATCGTGCGTCGACAATAAAACTGCCAACTTGAAGTTACTTGCTAATAACAAATTCGCCGATCCATATAGTATGTACATATCGGGTAGCTGGCACCAATCGCCATATCTAAGTCTACAAAGAAAGGATTCCAAAACCATTTCACCACAAGACCCGTGTCCACTCCGGGTTTGTCGATGACGTGAAAGTGGACGTGACCAACGGACTGATATGCCAGTCTTCCGTTGTTCTGTGTGGCGCGTTAGCGTCTGCGCAAGCGGGGCAGACTAGCAGAAAGGGGGGATGTACAGACCTGAATGATGTAGTAATTCACGAGCTTGTGATCTATAGCGACTTTCTTTGCGAGAGCCATCACGTCCGTGAGGTATTCGTCAGGAATTTCGTGCATTTTTACTGCATGGTCTGAATCCTCTGGGACCGATGGGTAGAGCGCAGACGTGTCGACCATGTGTAACGTTGGCAACCGTGCCGTTGTCGACGAGGTAGTGGGGAATGCTTGCGTATAGTATCGGTAGCATTTCATGGAATCGCCTGAGGTCTGAGCGAGGTGCCGTATCTATTTGCCAGAAGTCTGTGTGTGGACATCTTTTCGTATAAGCAAAAGACATGTACCCGAACATGGGTATTCGAGGCTCTAAAGAGCGTCACGACACGTAAACGACCGAGCAGAAAAAGTCACGGACTTGCATCATCACCTTCCAGATGCAATACCGCGTCCTGCCCAAGTCTACGACGACATCCTCCAGGACCGACGGGACAGGTACCCGAACCTGGGTATTCGAGGCCATAAAAAGCGTCACGAGGCATAAACCAAGCAAAGAAAGGGACGCACCTGCACCATCGCCTTCCATATGCCACATCCTGCCCAAATCTACCACGATATCCTCCGCGACCGAGGGGCAGACGCGGAGTAGAGCGCGGACGGGTCGACCATGTGTGACGTGGGCAACCGTGCTTTTGTGGACGATGGCGTGAGGTAGTCGGGTAGAATGCGTGTGTTTGTATTGGTAGCAGTTCATGGAATCCCATGAGGTCGGAGCGAGGTGCAGTGTCTGTTTGCCAGAAGTCAGTGTTTGCCCGTCTTTTCGTACGAGCAAACGACACGTACCCGAATCTTGTGTGTGAATGCTTTGAAAAGCGTCACGAAGCGTAAACGACTGAGCAAAGAAAGGGACGCACCTGCACCATCGCCTTCCACATGCAATACCGCATCCTGCCCAAGTCTGCCACGATATCTTCCGGCACCAACGGGGTAGAGCGCGGACGGGTCGACCATGCGTACCGTTGTCGACGATGGCGGGAGGTACTCGGGTGGAATGCTTGCGTTTAGTATCTGTAGCAGTTCATGGAATCCCGTGAGGTCGAGCGAGGTGCTATATCTATTTGCCAGAAGTCAGTGTTTGCTAGTCGCTCAGTAGCAGCAAAACGACACGTACCCGGACCTGCGTATTCGAGGCTCTAAAGAGAGTCACGAGGCGTAAACGACCGAGCAAAGAAAGGGACGCACCTGCACCATCGCCTTCCACATGCAATACGGTTTCCTACCCAAGTCTACCACCACATCTTGCGGGACCGACGGGGTAGAGCGCCGACGGATCAACCACACGTGACATAGGCAAGCGTGCCGTTGTCGACGATGGCGGGAGGTAGTCGGGTGGAATGCTTGCGTTTAGTATTGGTAGCAGTTCATGGTATTCCGTGAGGTTAAGCGAGGTGCCGTATCTATTGGCCAGAAGTCAGTCTGTGCTCGTCTTTTCGTACGAGCAAACGACGCGTACCTGAACCTGGGTATTGGATGGTCTGAAAAGCTTCACGAGGCGTAAACGACCGAGCAGAGAAAGGGACGCACCTGCACCATCGCATGCCACATTCAATACCGCATCCTGCCCAAGTCCATACCATGATATCACCCGGAACCGACGGGGTACAGTGCGGACGGGTCGACCATGCGTGACATCGGCAAGCGTGCCGTTGTCGATGACGGCGGGATGCAGTCGGTTGGAATGCATGTGTGCGTTCAGTATAGGTAGCAGTTCATGGAATCGCGTGGGTCGAGCGAGGTGCTATATCTATTTACCAGAAGTCAGTGTCTGCTAGTCGCTTCGTAGGATCAAACGATACATACCCGAACCTGGGTATTCGAGGTTCTCAAAAGCGTCACAACGTGTAAATGATCGAGCAGATAAAGGGACGCACCTGCACCATGGCATTCCACTTGCAATATCCTGCCCAAGTCTACCACGATATCCTCCGTGACCGATGGAGGGGCAGACGCGGAGTAGAACGTGGACAGGTCGAACATGTGTGACGTAGGCAACCGTGCCGTTGTCAACGATAGCAATTCATGGAATCCCGTGAGGGCGACCGAGGTGCTGTATCTATTTGCCAGAAGTCAATTTGTGCTCGCCTTTCCGTACGAGCAAACGACATGTACCCGAATCCTGTATGTTTATGCTTTGAAAAGCATCACGAGGCGTAAATGGCCATGCAAAGAAAGGGACGCACCTGCACCATCGCCTTCCACATGCAATACCTTGTCCTGCCCAAGTCTACGACGACATCCTCCGGGACCGACGGGACACGCACCCGAAACTGAGTATTCGAGGCCCTAAAAATCGTCACGAGGCGTAAACGACCGAGCAGAGAAAGGGACGCACCTGCACCATCGCCTTCCACATGCAATACCTTGTCCTGCCCAAGTCTACGACGACATCCTCCGGGACCGACGGGACCCGCACCCGAAACTGAGTATTCGAGGCCCTAAAAATCGTCACGAGGCGTAAACGACCGAGCAGAGAAAGGGACGCACCTGCACCATCGCCTTCCACATGCAATACCACATCCTGCCCAAGTCTACCACAATCTCCCCCGAGGGCCGACGGGGTGCAGCACGGACGGATCGACCATGTGTGACGTAGTAGGCAACCGTGCCGTTGTCAGCGATGGCTGAAGGTAGTGGGGTGGGATGCGTGCGTGCGTTTAGTATCGGTAGCATTTCCTGGAATCGCCTGAGGTTGAGCGAGTTGCCGCATCTATTTGCCGGAAGTCAGTGTGTGCTCGTCGTTTCGTACGAGCAAATGACGCATACCCAAACTTGGGTATTCGAGCGCCACGAGGCTTAAACGACCAACCCGAGCAAGGGACGCACCTTCACCATCGCCTTGCACATGCAATGCCATGTCCTACCCAAAACTACCACGATATGTTCTGGGACCGACGGGGTAGAGCGCGGACGGGTCGACTATCTGTGACGTGGTTGGCCGTGCCGTTGTCGACGATGGCGGGAGGTAGTCGGGTGGAATGCTTGCGTTTAATATCGGGAGCAGTTCCTGGGATCCCGTGAGGTCGGAGCGAGGTGCCATATCTATTTGCCAGAAGTCAACGTGTGCTCGTCTTTTCGTACGAGCAAACGACACATACACGGACCTGAGTATTCCAGGCTATGAAGAGCGTCACGAGGCGTAAATCATCGAACAGAGAGAGGGACGCACGTGCACCATCGCCTTTCACATGCAATACCGCATCCTGCCCAAGTCTACGACGACATCCTGCGGGACCGACGGGACACGTACCCTACCATGGGTATTCGAGGCTCTAAAAAGCGTCACGAAGCGTAAACGACCGAGCAGAGAAAGGGACGCACCTGCACCATCATCTTTCACATGCAATACCGTGTCCTACCCAAGTCTACCACGATATCCTCTCGGACCGACGGGGTAGAGCGCGGACGGGTCGACTATGCGTGACGTAGGCAACCGTGCCGTTGTCAACGGTAGCGGGAGGTTGAATGGGTGCGTTGAGTATCGCTAGCATTTCAGGGAATCCCGTGAGTTCGAGCGAGGTGCCGTATCTATTTTTCCAGAAGTCAGTGTGTGCTCGTCTTTTCGTACGAGCCAACGACACGGACCCGAACCTGGGTATTCGAGGCCCTGAAAATCATCACGAGGCATAAACGACGGAGCAAAGAAAGGGACGCACCTGCACCATCGCCTTCCACATCCTGCCCAAGTCTACCACAATATCCTCCGGGACTAACGGGGTAGAGCGCGGACGGGTCGACCACGCGTGACATAGGCAAGCGTGCCGTTGTCGACGATGGCGGGAGGTAGTCGGGTGGAATGCTTGCGTTTGGTATCGGTAGCAGTTCATGGAATCCCGTGCGGTCGAGCGAGGTATCCTATCTATTTTCCAGAGGTCAGTGTGTGCTCGTCTTTTCGTACGAGCCAACGACACGGACCCGAACCTGGGTATTCGAGGCCCTAAAAATCGTCACGAGGCATAAACAACGGAGCAAAGAAAGGGACGCACCTGCACCATCGCCTTCCACATCCTGCCCAAGTCTACCACAATATCCTCCGCTTCGAAATCGCCTTGCAGAGTCCCGTGAGTGGATTTTGTTGTGCGGTCGAGGTGGCGCTGTATTCGACATAAAGCTTCGCTATCTCGGTCAGCTCTTTCGGTCCGTAGAACGCGGGGAGGGATGACAGGAGGCTTTGAAGTGTTTCGAGGGCAGCCTCCCCGACGTCGGAGAGTGCTACAAGTCCCAGTCAGGAAATCGACGAGAAAAAGGCATCACGAGACGTACGTGTCTTGCCTTTGAGACCCTCGCGAAGGACCGCGATACACTCTTTTGCGATCTCCCTAAAGTGGGGGATGATCCGAGGCCCGAGGGCAGAGCTTATTCGACCACACATCAGAACTCACGTTCAGCGACATGCGAGACGACAAGACAACTCACACATAGCACAGCAACACCGACATCGCAGCCGCCGCGGACGTCTTCGATCGCACCACTTTGAGGACGCGGGGCAGTGTAGACAAGAGCGCGGTCTCCTTGCCATCGCAGCACGTAGATCCCAGTGCTTTCAACGCCGCGAGCGCAGACTCGACCAAGGGGCCTGCAGACTGGTGTTCGATGATGTCTCGAATGGCGCCGACGAGTTCCACGACCGTCGCCTGACACTCCTCGCGCAACTTTTCGGTGACGAGCGGAATTCGAGCGGAAAGAACGCCGAGCGCTCCCGTTTTTATCTAAGCAACGGGGGCACCATCTAGCATTACAGTCGCCGAAGAAATAAAAATAAAAATAAAGACGCACCCTCGTGTCTTCGGACGTCAACATCATGCGCGGCAGTCAAGAACTCTCCCGCGGAAATGGCGTTCATGATGCGCTCCATGGCAATCTGAGCAGCAACGACGATGGCTGGCCCGTCGCTCTCCGAGCCATGGCCAGTCGGAAGGGCGGCGAGATCCAAAAGGCGGGTGATGATGTCGGTGGTGTTACCGCATTCTTCATCCCCGCTACTGATTTTTCCGTCGGGCTCCGATGGCGTCAAGGATGTGCTCGCAAACAGAACAAGTGCTTGTATGCGCCGTTTCAGCGTCGCAGACGTGGACGAAGAGTGTTCTCCGTCGCTAAAACACGACTCAGCACCCGCGACGTAAAGGGACAGGATAACTCACCGAGGATAATCCAGAAACGCAGGACCTGCACTTTCAGGCTCCAGCAGCCGGGATCTAAGCCGTAAACACTCGTTCAAGACCTCTGTGAGCACCTGGGACGCGCGTCGTGAACCGTCGTTCGGCGAACAGACGAAGTAGACGTACGAATATTTGCCGTGGGCGTTCGAAGTGCCGAAGCAGAGACGTAGGAAGCGTGAGCGTATTTTGGGCTTCTTCCAGGCTCTGGCGGCTCGGGACTAACGGGGTAGAGCGCGGACGGGTCGACCACGCGTGACCTAGGCAAGCGTGCCGTTGTCGACGATGGCGGGAGGTAGTCGGGTGGAATGCTTGCGTTTGGTATCGGTAGCAGTTCATGGAATCCCGTGAGGTCGAGCGAGGTGCCCTATCTATTTGCCAGAAGTCAGTGTGTGCTCGTCTTTTCGTACGAGCAAACGACACGTACCCAAACCTGGGTATTCGGGGCACTAAAGAGCGTCACGAGGCGTGAACGACCGTCCAGAGAAAGGGACGCACCTGCACCATCGCCTTCCACACGCATCCTGCCCAAGTCTACCACGACATACTCCAGGACCGACGGGGTAGAGCGCGGACGGGTCAACTATGTGTGACGTAGGCAACCGTGCCGTTGTCGACGATGGTGGAGGTAGTGGGGTGGGATGCGTGCGTGCGTTTAGTAGTGGCAGCAGTTCATGGAATCGCGGCGTGAGGTCGAGCGAGGTGCTGTATCTATTTCCCAGCAGTCAGTGTGTGCTCGTCTTTTCGTACGAGCAAACGACACGTACCCGAACTTGGGTATTCAAGGTTCTGAAGAGCGTCACGAGGAGTGAACGACCGTCCAGAGAAAGGGACGCACCTGCACCATCGCCTTCCACATGCAATTCAGCGTCCTGCCTAAGTCTATCACGATATCCTCCGGGACTGATGGGGTAGAGCGCGGGCGGGTCGACTATGTGTGACGTATGTAGGTAACCGTGCCATTGTCGATGATGGCGTGCGATCCAGTAAGGTGCGGTGTCTATTTGCCAGAAGTCAGTTTGTGCTCGTCTTTTCGTATGAGCAAACGACACGTACCCGAATCTTGTATGTTAATGCTTTGAAAAGTGTCACGAGGCGTAAACGACCGAACAAAGAAAGGGACGCACCTGCACCATCGCCTTCCACATGCAATACCGCATCCTGCCCAAGTCTACCACAACATGCTCCAAGACCGACGGAATAGAGCGCGGACGGGTCGACTATGCGTGACGTAGGCAACCGTGCCGTTATCGACGATGGCGGGAGGTAATGCGGTGGAATGCTTGCGTTTGGTATCCGTAACAGTCCATGGAATCGCGTGAGGTCGAACGAGGTGCTGTATCTATTTTCCAGAAGTCAGTGTCTGCTAGTCGTTTTGTACGAGCAAACAACACGTACCCGAACCTGGCTATTCGAGGCTCTAAAGAGCGTCACAAGACGTAAACGACCGAGCAGAGAAAGGGACGCGCCTGCACCATCGCCTTCCGCATGTAATACCGCATCCTGCCCAAGTCTACCACGATCTCCTCCGGGACCGACAGGGTAGAGCGCGGACGGGTCGACTATGTATGACGTAGGCAAGCGTGCCGTTGTTGACGATGGCGGCAGGTAGTGGGGTGGAATGCGTGCGTTTGTATTGGTAGTAGTTCATGAAATCCCGTGAAGTCGAGCGAGGTGCCTTATCTATTTGCCGGAAGTCAATGTGTGCTCGACTTTTCGTACGAGCAAACGACACCTACCTGAACCTGGGTACTCGAGGCTCTAAAAACCGTCACGAGGCGTAAACGACCGAGCAGAGAATGGGCCGCGCCTGTACCATCGCCTTCTACATGCAATTCAGCGTCCTGCCTAAGTCTATCACGATATCCTCCGGGACCCACGGGGTGGAGCGCGGACGGGTCGACCATGTGTGACGTAAACAACCGTGCCGTTGTCGGCGATGGCGGGAGGTGGGCCGCGTGCGGTCCAGTGAGGTGCCGTATCTATTTGACAGAAGTTAGTGTGCGCTCGTCTTTTTGTACGAGGAAATGACACGCACTCCAACCTCAGGGGTAGTCGAAGCTCTAAAGAGCGTCACCAGACGTAAACAACCGACCAGATAGACGGACGCACCTGTACAATTGCCTTCCATATACAATACCGTGTCCTGCCCACGTCTATTACGATATCCTTATACAACATGTTCCGCCTCCCTGCTAGAGATAGCGCCACGTCCTCTCGTGCTGATGGATTCCTCGACACCCTTTTTGACGCGTCTGTTGGGCCGTCCGCTGCCAGGTGCGAGGGCCGCGTGATCGATGCCTTACTGGCGACAAAATGCCCCACGAACGGGGTAGCGAGAAGGCGCTCGGGTCACCCTCGATGGGATCTTGGACATGCGTTCGTTCACAATCCGCTGGGGACGCCACGTTCGAGTTGGGCTGTGAGGTAGAGCTTGAAGAGTCGTCCTGTTCATCTTCGATGACAAAATCCTGCACCGACTGGCGATTCTTGACGGCACCGCAAACGCGTGGACGTGATCTCAACGCTAACCTTGTCATTCTAAATTTCGTACTCTGCATCGCGGATGAGGCCTGAGGGCTTGATGGATCTGGTGTCTCGGTCAGTAGTATATACTGGACCGTGACGAATGCACGACGGCTCGGACGCACCACTTGATAACCTCGCATTATGTGATGCCCCTCTCCAACATCTGCGAGCTTGAACCTGGGGAGGACCTTGTGGATGATAGTGATGGTAAATTATGTACATAATACATTAGAATGCAATATGATCCACTTCGGAGTTCTTAGTATAGGTTGTTTCGACTCGTTATAGTAAAGTGCAAATGTAATATACATCAAAGTACAATATAAACCTTGAACCCTAACCAGGAATATTAATATTGTCTGCTTCGGAGCATAGACTACTTCGACTCGTTATAAAGTGCAAAAAACATCTCTTTATCCCAATATTTGTTCAGCAAAAAGTCTTCAGATAACGCGCGACTATTGGCGGACGAGAGACGCTTATTTGCGGCTTTGCCGAACCGTGGGATTAAATTCGCGGCGGAACGAAGGCGATTGAGCGGAACAATGTCACCAAGATACTCCCCGTTCGCCCTTTTTGCTCGTCGGAGGATGTGCATGGATGTCGTCGGATCACAACGATTGACACCTTGAGAGACGACATCAAATCGACGTACGTAGACCAGAAACTGTTTGGACCACCATGGTCTCTGACCGTGAGGAGGGATTGGGCGGAAAATGAGCCGCAGCTCCCCTACCAAGTGCCCTATTCGAGAGTACGAATCACTAAGACGTGAGACGAGTTCAAGTTTAGAGATGATAACTCACCTGAAAGCCCAGACTGGGGCCAGGTTTTCTCAGAATCAACGTTCAGAATGACAGTGTCACAGCGACCATATTTCCAAGTCGTGCAAGGCGGAGAAGCGGACACAGCTTGTGCACGATTGACTTCACATCCTGGGTAGAATGGCACTGGTTGAAGGCGGACCGTATGCCAGACGGATAGCTGAGTAAAAGGGAGATCACAAGCGAGGGCCGATGAACGGGGCCCACTGACCGAGTGAGGCTCCTTCAATGTTTCACGCTGAATGTAATCGCCAAGTGCTGCGCGAAGATCGGGGATTTGAAACTTTGTAGCGATGTCATCGATAGAAACCCTATTCATCTTGGGGTCTCTGGCGAGGTTGATCGCCGTGCATCCACCAACAAAAGAACGTGGGGGAAATGGTGCGGAATTGAGTGACAAAACCGACAATGCATGTGCCTTGGTGAAATAGTTTGTAGGCGAGCGTTTCGGCTGACCGAGTCGAGCGACAGACTGGAAGAGTCGAGCGTCATCGTCGAAGCCATCATTTGATGCATCAGTGCGGTCGCCATCAGTTCCATCGCTCCCGTCTGCAGCAACATCCTGAACCTGTCGCAAAGACGTTGCAAGTTCAAATCTTGAACACTTCTCGAGGCGGTCAAGATACCGGCAAATTTGTGGATCGATATCCACGTTATTGCTCCTGCGAGCCGGGTTCTTAATCATGAGAATGTGCGCATGCTCCGTTACATCGGCAGTCCACTGCGATGACACGCCAGATTCTTGAACGGAGGGGACAACGTTTTGCAGTAATTCAAGCTTCGGTATGTACCAGTTTGTGAGAACCTCCTTCTTTCCTCTTCGGCCTCCAGCCTTGGTCACATGCGATTTGTGTTCGTGAAAGGTCCGTAGCGATAACCGTAGTGCTTCACAATCGTTGTCATCGAGTTCCGGAGCCTGCGCAAGGTAGCAGAAGTCAACTAATGCACGAATCGCTATGACCACACCTGGAGGTGCAGAGCCAGCCACTACTGCGACAAGACACCTCTGAACGTCTCGCTGGGTTCTTCCGGTTACCTTCTTAAGATGTGAGATCCCCTCTCCAAAGTGTCGAAACCCGACGGACGGTTGGAGAACCGAAAAGCGAAAGTCCAGTTCTGCAGCCCCGACAATGTTGATCGCCCATCGAACGGCATGGTCCCAGAGCTTCTTATGCCAACCATGGAGTGGCTCCGGAGTCAGGAATCTTGAAGGGTTTGCCATGACCCAGTCACGGAAGAACGGCAAAGCAACACCGTTTAAACGGAATTGTTGTGCCGCAGCAAAGTATTCCTCAAGATTGTCGGGATTAACTCGGATCTTGCGGAGTTGGTTTAAGGTATGACTTTTCGTACGTAAGGGATGTTGATCTGGATCACCGAATTGTTTGTACATCGCGGTGGTGATGGGAGACGTCTTTCCTCCTACTCCCGCAAGCATGCAGGCTTCCGGCGTGTCGACGATGTATGATGCGACAGGTGTGAAGCAATACCGTAGGTTTCCCAAAGGATCATTCATCATTATGCCGAAACGCGCAGCATCTTTCAGCGGCTGCAGAATGATGTCGAGTGATTCGTGAATTATCCGATCAGCCAAGAGGCTACGCATGCGCCGTGATTTGTGAATGAATTTCACAATTGGAAGAAGGGCAGTCAGGAGGAAGGCATCTGACGACGACTTGAGGCGAGTCGCCATGTGAATGTTTGCAAGGCCCAGCAGAAGGGGATGGGCGCATCGATCGCCGACGAGCGCGGAGATATTCGTTTTGTCGGAGGAGAGAATAACACCGAGTAGCGTGGCTCCAGAAGGTAACCTAGACTAGTGAATGTGTTCAGTTTCGGTATTCTAGGCAATAGTGGAAAACCTTACTTACCTGCATCTGCCATGCGGCATTACCAGTCATCCACTCGCTGTACACGCGAACGAGGCGTTCAGCAGTGCGGTAGACACGGCGGGGAACGAGGTCGAGTTTATCATGAAACAACGGATGATTAAAAAGCGCCTCTAGGCATTTGAGCGGGTCACGGTAAAATAGTCTGACCGGTGACTTTGTAGGTACCTTGGTAGATAGAATGCGACATTGCCATTCGGGACCGCTGGGGAGGAGTTCCACCAGACCGCGGAGCTGCTGTGCTGTCCGAAACGAAAGCCGTAAAGTCTTCACCTAAAGATTTGATGATTCGTTACAGATACGACGGATCATACAGCCAAAGAACGTGCCAATTCAAGAGACAGAAAGCTGTCGATAGCAGCCATACTCATGCCGGATCTCGTAAGCCAGAGACCAAGCTCCCAGTCCGCACGGGAAGAAAATGGATAGTAGATGTTTGTTCGACGCACATTCGAAAATTGATCCAGGTCGAACCGCTCGAGAAAAGAATTCCGTTGGTGTGAGAAGATGGCTGCGGCACCGGGAAAATGCTCAACGGAAGGGTCGTGAAGATCTTCAGGCTGATCTAAATCCATGGCATCTGGAGCCATACATCCTCCATCTTTTTCAGCAGTCGGCCTGTGGGGTGATATGTTGTTATGAACGTTTCCCTCGTTTTCTTCGTCTTGAAGGGTTTCACCAATCTGAACTAAATTGTCCACCCAACCGAAGCAGCGGGAGGTTGGTTGGTTCATGTGTCGCAGGATCGCGTTGTCGGAGGGAAGTAATTTACTACAGCTGGGGCAACGGGGCATGATGTTGTTCCGGCCACTTCTGTGTGTGCGAAGCCAACTTGCACGAGTGCGCTTCGAGTCAGCATGTTTCAAAACTTAGCCGATGTCGCTGCTACTCGGGGAAATGCCGACGCTGTCGGCCTAAACCTTGCTTAAGTGCGGAAGGAGCACAACGTGGAGAAGTGTCACCCTCCTCTGAAATGGTCAGTGCTGGATTCGAAACCACTGCTCGAAAGCCTCCGCGCCGAGAACGAACTAATTGTACTCAGCGCCCGAGGAGAAAGAGCAATGACATATCATGTGACTCATGAGGGGGTAAAAAAATGTCCGCATTATTCGTTCGTCGGAACCTCATTAAAATAGACTGTAATACATCTTACATATTTTCCCAAGTGATCCATGTCTAAAATTCGGTGTTCCGAGGTACTGTCATGTTCACCGGGGACCGCGGTGCACAAACGACGGACGCGGGTCGACAACCGGCACGTTGGTCACCGGTCACTAGTATAGACCAGCACGACGCTAGGGACAAAAGAGAAAAGAGGAGCGACTCTACGTATACAGTCGACTCCCTCATAACCCATACCTGTCGGGACAGCTCAAAAGGTATGGGTTCTGAGGGAGTATGGGTTATCCCTGGTATGGGTTAAGGGAGTCGACTGTATAGGGGAAACACGATCAAACGGAGACACACGGGACCACACAGACGCACGAGCCTCAGGGGTAATCAGACTCTGACAGGTACCTGCATCATCAGGTCGTTATGATTTGCCTCCATGATTTGTTGATCATGCGAGTCAATCTCTTCAGTATGTGAGAATGTAAGTAGGTTGCACCTGCATTACAAGATATCCCTAATATTCAGCTGCAAGACAAAGAGCCTCTCAGCAGAGGCGAAGGTTTGCGCGACAAACCGAGAATGCTGAAAGATTGGTCAGTGGCAGTCTCTAGTACACGCCATCAACTCGGAGCCAATGGCTTACGAGTGAGATGGTGTCCGGGCACGTCACGAATGAGGGCCACAGTAAATTGAGGGCAGGGGTGATGGTGACGGCGGGAGAGCCTGATTGGGCGACAGTGAATGAGGACGACAGTGACAGCATCCGCGGGCATCACGAATGAGGGAGATGGGGACAGCAAGCGGCCGTCATAGGTATCTGGGTGCATCGCAAATGAGGGTGAACACGAGGGTGGCATGGGTGCGGGTGCGGGTCACGATTTTGTGACTCACAGCGGTACACCGTACCGCCGGTACTCATAAGCATAGTTGCGGGAACGGCGTCGTCGCGACGTGGCACAGTGCCGTTGCGTCAGTCGACGTGTCGTGGTGCCACATCGCATCGTCGTTCATCGTCACATTGTTCATCGTTGTCGTTGCGTCGTGCGTTGTGACGTTGTTCGTCATTCATTAATATTCATTGTTGTCGCCTTGTTGTGCATCGACATCATCGCGATGTAGCATGCCACGGTCACGTCAGTCGACGACTTGACGCGTCGTGGTGCCACCTCGCATCTTTGTTAGTCATTGTTCACATCGTACGTCGTCGCAGTGCTCGTTGTCCTCGTAGACCTGCCATGGCGGAGTCGCATCGTCGATCCAGCCGTCGTTGTCGTCGAATGGTCATTGAATTTAAAGTCGACATTGATCACGTTGACCCGTTTGTGATGCACTGCGTGTGGGTAAAACTCGCGTTGGGTCTACCGCTTGGTGTGGTTTGTCGCGGGTACGGGTGCGGGTCAGTGCCAGGACACCCACGGGTTTACCCGTGACAGACCCTCAGGCTAGGAGAGAGCGAGGCGACTGTCGTGCGTCTCGGTGCCAGAACGAGAGTACGCGGCTGTCGCCCCGGCGATTCCCGAACACTGACTACTTACCCCAGATACTTCGTGTTTCAACGAACACTTTCACCAGCGCCCGATCTATTTCCAGGACTCCAGAGAAAAGTAAATGAAGCAACGGTTCAGGATGAAGATATGGAAGACGACCTTGCCGCCGAGGAGGAGAACAAGCTGATCAACGAGGTTGGTGTCACTGACGTTCCTGCTCAGCGCCCAGATCTGAGCCGATTCGTTCTTGCAGGAATATAAAACATGGTCAGTTCTCTCTCGATACTCATCCACACTTTGTTTTCCCTCACCAAGAAGAACGCGTCGTATCTGTATGATCTCGTCATCACGCACGCATTGCACTGGCCAAGCCTGACGTGCCAGTGGTTCCAGGACAAGGGTATTCCTGCGTTCAAACTTCCTCCCCCTCTCACGACCTGCGCTTCAGCCCTCCAAACAAGCCCTACACCGTCCACAGATTGCTTCTCGGCATGCACACGTCCGGCCAGGCACAAGACTACCTCCAAATCGCCACCGTTCAATCTTTGAGTCGCACACCGATGAGGTCTTGCATCTCTCGTGGTCACCACACGACGCACGTTGCATCGATGTTTGCCTCCGCGTCGAGCGACAGGCGCATCACACCCAGAGTCTGCACATCCTGGGAAGGCAGTCAAGGGATCACCTCGATCTGCAGCAATGGAGGATGCTGTCGTCGTCGCGATTGAAGAACAGAAGAAACTCGGGGTTCTAGTCCATCTCATTTTGGACCCAATCAATGTATCGAACCGAGAGAACACCCATCCATCAGCAAGTACCTCCGGTACCGGGCGGAAGAGACACGCCGACACCACTGGCACGCAATTCAGAATTGTCGTCGACTCATCCAATGGCATGAAACGCGCACGCTTGAAGGACTAGTGCGTGTAATTTTGAGATTGTAATTTTTCTCATAGATGGTACTTCAAGTGTACTACGGCAAGTATGCTCCGCTATCATTCTGTTTCTTTTTGACGCGCTCTTTACAGCACTGCTGTCGTTTTTCGGTTGGTAGTCGCTCCTTTTTGTTGCAGTTGACACTGCGTACCTGCGGTTACGGGATCCTGTCACACTCACGCGTTCGAATCTTGATCGAATCCTAATCAGGCATATATTACGTGACACTTTAACTAATTTTGTCGAGGTTTCTGCGGGTCAGTGTCGTGACAGGCGTGCTTCGCACGCCTCTTGCGCCAATGCGTGAACGTTGACGGTCACGTGTGGGTGATTCGTGGGTACGAATTTAGGACTAAGGACAATGGACCATGATAGAACCTTACAAGCAAGGTGATCTCCTCCGCCCCCCTTTTCTTCTCTCCCTCCTGTCCCTATCTCCTCATCAACACCAATGGTTTCCAGAGTTCCTACTGCGGCCAACGTTTCCGGAACCTCTTCGGCTTCCAGTGCACCCATTCCGCAACACCCGACGCGTTCAGGAAGCTTACAAAATGACACAGTCGTTGATATTGGCAACGCAAACGTCTACTCATTTGGTGGTGAAATACAGGAAGATCCCTTCGAACTGGCGGTGAGTAGTTAGCGGATATATTGGTCGTTTTTTTATTATTCTACAGCCTCTCAACTACATGAATGACCCTCATGCGCCTTACCTCCACTTGGAGCTTGCTCGTGCGAAGCGAGCGGTTCTGCAAGCGCATATGCGCCTTGCTGCCTGTACAGTGTCAGAAAACGTATCACGCACACGCCTCAATCGCTTGAAAGTTCAACATTTAAAAAATGCTCTTGATGCGGCAAATGCCAATGTCGGTCAGTGGTGTGACAACATTCGCGATTCTGGACAACCTCTTCATTCACCGTATTCCGTCTCGCGACGTTATCCACGTCGAAGGAATCGGAATCGAACCCGCGGTGCCAGTGAGGAGTATTTTTGTCTATCTCATACGGCTATTAACTACGAAAATTCTAAGATCCTCATTTGGTGCCTCATGACGATGAATTTTTTGTGGATTTACAGTAGGCAGCTTTCTTTTGACCGCTCTGTTGTGCCCTCTATGTGGAACAAGTAAATAGTAATATGTCTATCGTGTATAGAAGACCATGTTCATTCCTTCCTGTATGCTACGGCGTCGAAATTCCACGGAACTCCAACTTGAACGAATCCCCTACACGAAGTTCAGTCATGCACAGAGGGAAGTAAAATCATATAACCGGTGTCTGATGTGCCGATGATCCGCGCCCTTTAAAGACAACACAACACGGTGGCATTCACCTCAAATCAGTGTTATTTTGTGTCACTGATGCGTTCATTTTGGCTACTATTCACCATTGTCAATGGCACTGCCAGTGGTTTGTAGTTGCCATACTACATAGATGCATAGGCACTTCACACCACGCTATAGAGGCAATGATACGGGCATAAGCACAAGAGCGGTCGCACGAGAAAAAAAGAAAATAGACAGCATGGCGGGGTCCCAGTCGGGCTCAGTGACGCGCCGATTAGGCCGTCACCCACACGAAAGCGCGTTAGACCATTAGGCCACAAGGCCACATTCACTAAAGAATAATTAATCAAATATGTATACATACTTCAGACTTTTGAAAAAAATTCAAGCTTTCGAGTATGATGAATGGTTTGACATTTTCATCCTCGTCTTTATCCGATGTGGATGTGCCCATTCTGAAGATCAGCGACAGTGGCAAGGATCGGAAATCTCAGTACTTGTCACGGGCTGAAGATGTGACCACGAAAACAGGGACGGTGACGCTAATTTAAAAAATTTGGCGTGATCAGTGACACTGTCACCGGTTTCGCTTGGCCCCCCCTATGATATCCAAACGGAGACTCCCCGACTCCCACGATAGTGGGGGAGGGAGAACGACCTTTGACATTCTCTGCAAACGGGACCCATGATATGATGGGAACTAATTAATTTACTACTGTGAAGTTTGAAGTTTATGTAATCGAACGGTTGTTCCCGACTCCCGGACTCCGGCGGGTGTGGGTGTGCATGGCCTCCCAGTGGATCGCGTGTGCAGTCTGGTCAGGAGGCCATGACGAGTTGTAAAGTCTTTCTTTGTCTTTCGTTCGTTATGTAGTATGTATGATTAGCGGTGTACGTATGACTATAGCATGTACAAGTAGGCAGTTGAACAGAATGCTTCAAGATTACCTTGCTTGCAAGGTTCTATCATGTCCTAAATTCGTACCCATGAATTTTACACACGTGACCGTTCACGTGAATGGCGCGTGACGATTACTATTGTGATGAACTCCGGTTTCATCCTTCCTTACACCTGTGTCAGGATGAAGAACTGTAGCACATCCACCACAGTAACTTTGGTTCCGTTTGTGGTGTCGTTGTCTGTGTCTAGTCACAAGAATTCGCATTCCAATTGCAACGAGTACTTATACTTCTTCAAGCATCAAGTTATCCGTTCTCGACACGGAAGCTTTTGAGCAACGGTTTCGAATTCAGCACTGACCATGTCGGAGGAGGGTGGGCTAAACGTGCTGGCAGGTACTACTGCTGGATTCTGTTGTATGCTGCTAACGAGTCGACCGTGACACTTCTCATCATTGTGCTCCTTCCGCAAGCAAGGTTTAGGCCGACAGCGTCGGCATTTCCCGAGTAAGTTTGACGTCTCTGTTTTCGTACCAATTCGTCGGAGTCGGGGACTGGTACTGTCGCCAACCAACCGATTGTACCCTGCGCTGACATAAGTCTTCTGAGGTTCGTTTGAGGACTGTGAAGCCATTTCGTAACAACATAGCATCCGTGGGACCGACCGCTGTGAGATGTCCTGAGTCCTCTGCGGAGGTACGGTTGACCAATGGCAGAAATGTCATAGTGATGCCACACAGGCTACATGTCCCACAAGCATCAATTCTATATCCATCAAACATACGTGCTAACCATTAGAAACTGGTGGAAGCGCCGGCTGGCGCCGGCAGAAACCTTGCTTGTCACATGGATGTTTAGAATAGTCAGAGTCCCCTGTGATAACTTACTGTACTCAGATCGGTCAATGTATGTTTTGATGTGCAAGCAGATGGTTTGGGCTGTACGCTATGAATAGGAATAGGAATAATTTGAAACGAGCACGACATGAGATTGAAATCATAAGGATTTTATGATGTCATAGGCATATTCATCACAAAAATTGCAGAATTCTGATATTACCGGATGTGGCTGAGTTCCCGTGACAGCACGTGAGCAAAGTGAGTCGCGACTTGTTGCTTATGTCAGAACGTGTCACGGAACGCACGAACAAGATATTGTGATATCATAACTACATGTAGTACATCGCAAGTCTGATCATTCAAAATATTGAGTTCTCGCACTCCACGACACAAGATATGGCAAGTAGTGTTGGTGCAACAAATAATACTAGAGTGCCCCGTATCCTTCCTCAGCCCATATATCCTCGTCGAGTTCCTCTCCGTCGTCCACAACAAGCGGATCATCTTCCTTACCAACCAGATTCTCAGAGTCTCCGTCGAACGAGCGGGTTGTGCCACATCGATTCAGTGCGTGTGCACGTGGACGCGCCCGCGCCGAGGGGTAAGGTCAGGAGGGTGATGGCCTGGGTGTGCCGCATGCATGCGTTGACGGTGCGCACATGAGAAGGGCGAGAGCGTAGGCGTGCGGTCGCGCATGTCCGTGCTGTTTGAATGTGTTTCGTCGCAGTTGACCAAGACCTTTGAGGCGAGCATCATCAAATATAAAGGGACGACAGCGAGGCGATCCCTGCAGGCCTGAGCGGTCGAGAGGACGAGAGTGCTAGTGAAGTGCTGTGGTCAGTGCGTGGGAATTCGAAACTCTGAACTTGTCGCGTCTCGCGTCTTGTGTCGCGTCTGCTCTTATCTTGCTCTTATCCCCAACCATTCGTCCCCAAGAAGTGAATCATCTCAGCACCACACTGCGCTCGGGCTGCGCCTCCATCACGACGCGGGAAGGACGCGCGGATGCGGTGGAGCCAGAAGAGCTCGCGTACAAATAAAAATACGCCCAAACTGACAAGCTCACGCAGCCACGCTCATCGTCGACTCACCTGAGGGCATGTATGCACCGATCGAAGCCGGGCTAAACAGACGGTGAGGTATGCACTTATACCTGACCTTAAAGCTGATGTTTCTCCATCTTCGATGCGGTGTGAGCCAGTGGTGGGTTGTAGGCTATCACCAGTGCGCAAGGCATTGACGTTGAAGTAGGTGCATTTATTGAGTTGTTGAGGGCGCATAATACTGACTCGTGGGTTACGGTCAACGGTCGCAGGTCGCACAGGTCAGAGAGGGCCAATACCACTGACATTGCTGAGGCAGCTGCTATTCTGCGGTCCGCAACCTGTCAATACCCCGGGAGGTGAACGAGAATCGAGCCCGGGACAACCACCTCCACCGCAGCCGTTCCCCTGTTGAAACCACTTCCACGGATGCAATGATCAGCGATCGTCTGATCTCGAGTATGAAGAGGAGTCCTAGATACCAGGTGAGTACATTCATGTGACGTTGTTCACCTCTTTTAATTCGCGGTTCAGGTCTCCTTGATATCACACGCCGTATGCTCTCATCTTCAACTACGTGACCACTTCCGTGTTCCACGCCGTCGATCATTGCTGTCTGACGTTGCCGTTCGTTATTCAGTATGTAGGCTTAGAGAATGTATACCATTATCAGAAAAACAATACATTTTGTTCAATGTCTGTAAATATCATATGAGTCGTTCATATAAGCCAATATCTGTACATATCAGAGATATGATTAGCATCAGGAGCCGCTTCCTTGTCAGAAAGTGCGTTCTTTGAGATAGCAGAATAATGTGACCGAAATCTGACATACCAAATACGGGAAGCACACGTGATATTTTAGTGTTTAAATCAATCACAGCAACCGGGCTTCACACGGTCCGCCCTCTCGTGAAGCTCAGGTTTTTGCTTTTTCTCGGTTCTCTCGCCCGGCGTCGAGAAAATTAGAAAAATTAAAACCATATATTGTGATATCAGAAATCTGCAATTTTTGTGATGATGGATGCTCGCTTTCTCAGTGATCTGTATTCTGTCTGCCAGTGCAGCTGCATTATACAATCTCGGATTTGGCGACACATCGCTTGTGTACGCCAACATCGCCAATCTCACCGCCCGCATATGGTACACGGCGGCTTTCATAGTGGTATACTTTGGGAAGAGGACGCCATCCCACCGGTTTAGCCTTGCAAATGTGGTCCCCGGGTGGCAACAACTCGGCCGAAGAGCATTGCTCTCTCCGCCGGTACTCGTCCATGTCGCTTTGGGAGGTGGGCTGGGCCTTGTGTGCGTTGGACTGTGGTGGTTAACGGAGGGAAACGATTGGTTGCTGGAGAGCGGATCAAACTAGATATGGGCAAGTATGTTCCTGGACCCGTAGGGTACAGGCTTGCAAAGTAATAATGCGTGTGAAAATGCGTGTGAATAACCAGGTCACGATGTTGCCTTCTTAGGACGCTTGGGTTGAATCTCGTCTTAATTAGTATTTTCGATTTCGCGCGTGTTGCCGAACATTGGATTCTGTCTTAATATGGATGTCGGCTTCCTTGTTTATTGTCTCGCGCATGGCCGGATTGGTCACCAGTCTAGCCGGATTGCTCTTCTTGTCTCGCCATAGGTGGATTCAGTAGTAGTTATCCCTTGTTTTGTACACACCATGTCAAGCGTCCTGAATCCGTTGCCACACAGTACACTACAGGGTCAATTCTCCCCTCCGACATCTTACACGATCGGCCGACTTCGAACGAATCCACTTGTACGCGCTCAGCACCTCAGAGGGCATCTCGCGCTCCTGCACGCTTTTGATGCGCTCAGACGTGATGTGGAATCAGGAGACTTGTCTCGTTTCCCACCGGATGTACGTATCATGGATGCGGGAACGCGTTGGGGGTGGTTCGTGAGTCTTGCGGTCGAAAGGTAAGCCATAAATACACTTCACTCCACGAGACAGACAATTCAGGTTCTGCGAAGGTTTGAGCGGTGGTGTAGAAGTTGCTCGTGTGATGCGCGGATAGGCACTGTCGATGATACGCTGCCTCCTATCGATGTCGTGATGGTATGGCATACATATCTTCTCAATCCAGTGTATGTGAAATAAACCGCATCCGAGACATGTCCGCTTATCCCTTGTGTTAGTTGGTATGCAGAAGACACTATGCGTGTGTCGACCCTCTCGGGTTTGCCGAGGTATACAGACTATCTGGCTACTCATCTCGTAAGTAGTTTCCGGACGCTCTAAATAGTGATTCCTGACCGAGCACTTCGCAGGTGTCTCCCGAGCTTCTACTAACCGATTCGCCACACTCCAATCGCGTGCAATTATGGAGTGACCGAACGCTGACACCATATGACCCGTTTGATGGTGCGAGGGCAATAACAAGTGTAAGGCTTCAGTGTCCTCGTTGCGAAACCTGGACAGATGTCCGTGAGTATCACCATCAGATTTATATTGTTATGCAATGAATTGCTGAGTCGTTGCCTCAGCATTCCTCGCGCCGGATGGAAAGGGGTATGCACAGAGTAAATTCGTGGCTACCTGTTCTTCTTGTCATGAGAATATCACAAAGGAATTGCTCGGCCTGTACAAGTTCGCAAAAGACCTCGCAAGGCACGACAGTGAAGGACCAGCGGCTTTCCTCGCGTAAGTTGTTTTCCTTTGAACTATGGTCATTGCATGGCTGATGTTAAACTGTGCCTCTATGTTTCATAGCGGGACACTTCATTCCCAAGAAGAGATCCAGGACACCGGCCGCGCATCAAGAATCAAAGACAGAGCGAGAGATCTTTCATGAAGCTTTCTTCGAGCCGGTCAAGTTCAGCTTCACGCAACGCGGTCACAGCACGCGAGATAATGAAGGAATTGCAGCATGATCCTGCTAAGTTCTCCAGAATGCTGAAGACTACGTTTCTACCCAGAATGTATGTCGTCGCATCAGTCCTGCCAGCATCTCGCGGATATGTAATTCACCAGGGCGGACCGGATCCTTCACGCCTATTCCGATGACCGGTCGTTCTCAACAGAACTTGTCGGTGCTGTCCGTGATATACCTTTTGATTTTTTGTTTGTGTGATCTTAACAAACGATCAGGTCCTGCGTCAAGGCTCATTTGTACGCAAGATGGCTGAGCTTGGTTGGACACAGCCTGCGTTTCTTTCGGACGGCGACGGTGCGATCATCCTAGAACATTGCGTAACCAGATACCATGCGTACGCACACACCCCAGCCGATTCACGCATCCACTCTCATCATGTGATTAGTTTTCTGAACCTTATGGCTGGTTCACCCGGATCGTTCTTCGTCCCCACTCTTGATATTGACCTTGCGTGACATACACACCAACTCACGGGAGCTTTTTATCAAAATCATTGCAAGGCTTTGGTGGGTCGCTATGTCGATCAGTAAGTACGAGCCGTCGTTCTCGAACACTGAGCTCACAGGAGCTTCCCAGTGACGACAAAGTCGAAGAAGATCATCTCGCAACGTCATTCGACGACACTTGCCGTGCGTGGCTGGTACGTCATACCACACCCACATACACCAACACTGATGCCAACTTTGTTTCCGCAGAGTCAATACAAAGTACCGTACACCTACTGTGGGTGCCCACACCCAGGGACGACCTTTAGCCAGCGCCTCCGACGCGCTTTCGCAGGAGACAAGTCTGCGGATACGAATACGAGCGCGACTCTCCGCCCGCTGGAAGAAGCAGCCCCCGGTACGCACCCGAGCGACTACAACGCCGTGTTTCCAATGCACCTGCACCGTTTGTCCATGCACGCGCGGGAATGTCGGCGGAAGAAGATTGAACGTGGACGACTGCGAGATGCGCGCCAGGCTCCCAAAGAGAGCGGGACGTCAGGCAACCTTTCATCCAAGGCTGCCCTTGCGCAGCGGAGGACTGGCGCGGCTTTCAATCATCCTGAGCCTTGTATCCGGTTCCGTTGTATTATGCACCTATCGGTGGGTGTGTTGCGGGTACCGGGGTTGTCATCGATGGGGGTACTCGGTGGGCTGGTGCGCAGTGCGCTTTGGTACGTCGGATTGCTGGTGTTTTTTTCAGGTTGGAGTTGACATCTCGTTGATGGCGTCAAGGGTGCGGGCGGATGCGGCACCGGTAGTGGTGGATTCAACTGGAGTGTCGGAGGGGGTGGATTCAGCTGGAGTATCGGAGGGGGTGGTTCAAATGGTGGTGGTGGTGGTGGTTCACATTGCGGCGCGGGCGGGGGATGTGGAGGTGGTGGAGGTGGAGGATGTGGGGGAGGATGTGGTGGAGGTTAAGTTCTCTCGACATATTAAGACAGATTAGCAGTACTGTGTCGCTATATTAAACCCAAGGTATCGGTGCCGAGCGTACGTTGAGGCGTAAGTAGTATGTCTCAGATTCGGATATGAAAGTGGCATGATTAGTATGAATGAATGCTAGCACATTTGCTTCGTCAGTATGAGTTGACAATTACAATTAATGGCTTACGACAAGGACTCGGCTATTACTGGCACTGGGTAGCATGCTGAGCCCAGGCTGCAGTAAAGCTAATGGATGCCAGTAGGCCTCGGCGTTCGTAGTACTAGTACTACTTACTGCATATATATGTAAGCAATATCCGTTTCTTCCCAAGGATACTATCATGACATTAGGGTCCTCGTCTAAACCGCTGGACCCACTGGCACATACTCCACAAACTTTAAAATGATGCACACTGCTCATGACTTCAAGTTCGGAATTTTTAAAATGCCGCTTCTGAATCAGCGAAACGGTCTATGTTTTACCGGCGCTTGACGTGGTCGTTCGTGATCTGTGATTGGACGACCACGGCCAAGAGCAAATAAAACCAGTGTAAGTACTTAATTGACACTCTCCTCAAACGTCGGCCTCAACCCGCGCTTAGCCCACATTTTTTCTCCAAGAGTATAAAAGTCCCGCCGGTCTGCTGGCGTTGCGATGTAAAACTCTACTCACAACGCTGCTGCCAGTGGTTCGGTGGTCAGTCCGTGCGTTGAGATGGAGAATTTGGGAGCCCTGTTGGTACTTGTGCCCGTAATCGGAGCGTTCGCGTATCGACAGTGGTGGGTGATGGCGGTCCCTGTAGGGTTCACGCTTCCTCCCGGTCCGACCCCGCTGTCTATCCTTGGAAATGCGCTCGACGTTAGTAGTAGTGCCCCGTGGCTGACCTACACGACGTGGGCCGAGCAGTACGGTGAGTTGTTCTCGTCTCTGCGCTTTGTTGCCTCCCTTGCCTAGTGCTTTCATGAACGACGCAACGCAGGTCCCCTCGTATATATTCGTTTGCTCGGTCGAGATGTCATCGTTATCAATTCGGAGGAGGTTCTTCAGGAATTGGTCGAGAAACGGTCATCGATCTACACCGACAGACCACGCTATGTGACAAACGAGTTGTGAGTGCTCGGTTTCCCATGTTATTAGACACGTGGGACCGGTCTAACGTTTCTTGTGCTTGCTTCCCTTTATATTGCACATTCATAGTTTCGGGCTCGGCTTCAGTTCCGGGTTCCTTCCCTACGGTGACAAATGGCGGCTTCATCGGCGGTTGTTACACCAGACTTTCCGTGCCGCGGCTGTCACTGAAAATATGCACCCTATCATGCTTCGAAAGCGACAATGGCTCGTCCAAGCAATCGTCGATTCCCCGGATGACTGTCTAAATTTGCTCCACACGTGCGTAGCGTGTTGTTCTGTTTTTGCTTGCTAGGGTCTTCGTGACGGCCGTGATCCGCTCGCGGTGATATGCTGACATCATGTTTCGAATATTCTGGAATAGGCACGCTACGTCTGTGATCATGGCCGTCGTGTATGGTTATGAGACGCAGCCAAAGAACGATAGGCTCGTTTATGTGGTCGATCGGATGCTCTCGTTTGCAATCCGTGCGATGACACCCGAAAGAGAGGCTCTCGCGTCTACGTTTCCTATCGGTGCGTTCGACGACTGCCTTGCTTGTGATATTATCTCCCTTTGCTTTTTTCTCCCATGATATTTGTTAGTGCCAAATTTACTCATGTTATCGATAGTGCAATATATCCCGACGTGGATGCCTGGGTCGCAATTCAGACGCATCGGGTTGCAGTGTCGAGCATATTGCAAGGAGATGCTCGAGGCACCGTTCGAGTACACGATGCGATGGTGAGTCAAGTTACCGTGTCATGCCTCTCACGATCAGTGTTCTCACTTGATTTTGCTACAAAGGCATCAGGAAATGCGCCGTTTTCAATGGCCGCTGACCTGCTGTCACACTATGGGGCGCGAGATGACGACAGCCACACCATACGTGAGGCTATCAGGAGTACCACGTCGACGGTGTTTGGAGGTCTGGTCACTGGATTCTTGTTTTCCTCTCCCACTGATGTAGTCTTTTTTCGCGATAGCTGCGTCTGGCACGGTATGCAAACCCAAACTCCTTTCCGTATTCGACTTGGTTACTCAACAGACATCAGACTGATACGACCATTCTGTGCTTCATTCTTGCGATGGTGCTCTACCCTGACGTGCAACGGCGTGCTCAGGCGGAGATCGATCAAGTCATGAATGGATCGATTGCCTGATTTCGGGGACAGGCCGTCCCTACCGTATACCAATGCAGTGCTCCGGGAAATATGGCGTTGGCATCCACCTAGTCCCTTGGGTATATCTTTGGTGTTGTTTTCTCGGGACATGTAGACTGATTTGAGCGTCGACCGGGAATCTCCAGGGGTGCCGCATGCGACGAGCCAACCCGACATATACAAGGGGTACTATATTCCGAAAGGTAGACACTTGTTCTGCCTTTACTTGGGGTTTATTTTATAATGCTGTTATGTAGGTGCCATGGTCATGATCAACATTTGGTGAGTCCAGCAGCCATCAACCTCTTCATTTTTGTCCAGCCCGACTCATCGACCGACCAACCACATCGTTCGATCGCGCAGGGCTATGACTCGCGCTGAGAAGTACCCAGACCCCGACACGTTCCGTCCCGAACGGTTCCTCTCCGAATCCGGAACCTTGACGGGCGACGAGGTTCAGTTCCCGTTCGGCGCCGGACGAAGGAAATGCGTTGGGAGACATTTCGCGGACGCCAACGTTTGGTTGACGGTCATCACGCTGCTGTCGTGTTTCGAGTTTAGCAAGGTGGTGGAAGAGTGGGGGATCAAGGACGTGGAGTGGACGAGTGGGATTGTTGTGTGAGTGTCTCTGTCCTGACTCCTGATCTCTTTTTCTTTCCGCTTGGCCGAGAGTGTGCTGATCACACGCATTGATAGGTCGCCCTGCCCGTTCCCGTTCAAGATGACGGTTAGAGATCGAGTAAAGGAGGTGTCTGTGGCCGAATGATAGCTTGCAATCACGGCCAGAGTTTTTTGAGGGTTCAGAAGAACCGAATTAGTAGCACTCGGCGCCAGCCCACTGGTGTAACTTACCATAGAGGTGTTTATTTATGCTTATATGGACTTTCGATCAGCGAACCAATTCACCGTCTATTACTCAAATTTACCTTCTAGAATTCTTCTAAGAAGTTCAACTACATAAGCACTTTTGACTTGCAGGCAAAGCTGCTACTTGGTTGCAACCATGTCGGACTTCAACTTGGTTAAAACTCGGAGCGGCGAAAGATGCGATTCCGATCATGATCCATGCACATTGCTCCTCAATGTGACCGTGAATGCACGTCTCTGTTTTTGTTCGAACGCGCGGGGCTTCGCAGTGACTTTCCTCTTCTTCACTCACCCACCATGCGTCACAATGCAAGTGGTCTTCTTCAGCAGTTAAGTCTCGTCGACTGGTCTATGTTGGGAGTCGTCAGCGATGACGTTTAAAGTTTGAAAATGTAATATATGTAGCTTGTGTAAACATTTCTTCACATTCGTGGCTACGGTCCGGGTCCAGGACCGCCCGGAGGGCTTTATCTATACACAAGTCAGCAAATTAAACACCGCACGCGATGTTGCCACATTGCACTGCCACAACACAGTGCCTCTTCATTCAAGAAGTTGTTCTTTACATGCACCCATCACGGAATGTCTTCGGAGATCGTAGAACCCATTGACGAAGTGAGTGTATCCAATGGATGGGTTATTGGACCTTAACGATTTATAGACATTGGCAACTCTCAGGCCCAATTGGTTGGTGATAATGGTCAGATTTACCTGTTTCAGTGGCTCGCAGCTCTAGAGAAGAGTCTCAGAGAGGGTGCTGTCGTAGGTCTCCGTGCATTTCATAGAATGCAAACGGTCTCACCGCTCTCTAGGATCAACTGAAATCCAACCAACCTTCGGTCGAGGACACGTTGCTCAAAGTCGTATGTGGCAACGACAGTTATCCGCTATCCGGCCGTGGGCTGCGCAACATTAACATTGCAGCTAGATATCCTTCTATACTCGAGGCGATTCAAGGACGTTATTTGACACGCTCCGAACTCTACTCAAAACTGCAGGAGACGTGAAAATAGACAAGAATCCTGTTCGGATGTAGGTTTTCTACTTTACATATCGTGTTGTCTTTGCAATGAATGGTACTAGAGCAGCGTTTTGGACAATTAGCGAACTTATGGCTGCCTTTGGTTCTCAGGCATGTTTAGAAACTCTTTCCGCCCGGGCATTGAATTAAAGCTGTCCTTCTAGTTCATGTCCTTCTTGGCTGAAATCGCTACCATTTCCGTGAAAACACATTCAGGACTTCCAGCGTGAGGAGAACGAATTCATTGCTTTCGTTTCAAACCCTGATTTTTTTCTACCAGTCTCTTCAAATGCGCTGTCACGCTTTGGTTATGCTTAGCAAAGCCCTGAACTCAGCGAAGAAGGCGTTATCGGATTCTCTCGCCAAGGATATACTCAAGAATATGAAGAACGGTCTAGTGGACAAGGTTCTTCCAGTCCAACGAGCAGCCGCTGGGGTAATGCACCTTGCTCTGGTAAATTTCAGTATTTTCATACCATTTCAAGGTTCTAGTTGCGATGTTCTCTCCAGAAGAATCGGTAACACTCGTGGACATCGAGTCTGTGCTCGGACTTTGCATAAAAAGCTTAGATGGCAGCGATCGGTTGACCAGACAACTGGTCGGTCATATGCTAGCGGCGACACAATTCCTTCGAGTTCCCGCTACACCCGACCCCCCACCCAAGGCAAAGAAAGATCAAGTGGTCTTCTCGGTCCTGAAGAGATGCTGTCGCAATCTTTTAACAAACCCAGCGATGCCATAGGTCATTTAGCGAACATCTCAGGAACGGCATTCTTGTCGAGCCAAGCGAAGGTGTTGGTCGATCATATCGTGACCCGCAAGGTCGCGCTGGTTGTGCTCTGGCCTTTGCAGCCTAACTTTTGTGCCATTTGTTTCGAGCACACTTGGGATGCTACTCAAAATATACATGTCCGACACTCACGAGATCGAGGGCGGGACGCTCAACAATGCCAATATCAGCGGTGACTGACAGGCCTTTCCCGTCGTGTGTCGTATAATCGATGCCATCATCACGATCTCTTGACCTGATGTTCAAGAGTCGACACGGACAAGAACGCTGGTGCTCGCTCTCGTCCAGGAGTTCTCGCTGGAAGAGGACGAAACTATCTTGATTGAGGCTATCAAATGCACTCAGCACCTACTCGTGTTTGCCCCGGAACACGTCGATATCCCGGAAACGGTGGGACGCTTTAGGCCGTATCTTTGGTTCTAGCCGTCGACAGTTGAGGCTCGCTGCGATTGATGCACTATACCAACTCGTTCAACAGGATGCACTCGTGGTATCAAGGATTGGTGGAGATCAGTTGGTAGAGGACCTCTTTGGTATGCTGGATGGCGATCCCAGCATCGAAGGTGTTCGGAACGTCATCGCAAGCTGGCTTGCTCAGACCGCCATTCATAATCCTTCCGCTTGGATTGAGTGGTCACCGTACCTCTTTTGCGCAAAACGCCTTGGGCCACGCTGTACACCGAAGCGCTTCTCAGGATAGGAGATAATCCCTCCCAAGCCATTTTAGAGCATCTTGGCGGTGACCTGCCCACCATGGCCCTCCTCTTCGGAATTATCCCCTCTACATTTATATCTCAGTTCACGACACGTTCCAATGTCCATGAAACCATGAGAACGAGCAACGGCACAAAACAGTTCCACGAACGACTGGCCTGGAAGGCGATCGGGCTGGGAGGACCCGGGACACAACATGACCTCAACAGGGCTCCGAGGCCGTCAAAAAATCTCTACTTCTCGCCTGGAGATCTTGCTGTCTTCCTCTTTCGCATATATCTCCACATGTTCTCCGACGAGGACGTCGGCCCCCGACTTCGACTCCTCACACTTTCACCCGATAGCGCCCTTCAAGCACTACAGTGGTCTGGTGTCCTACACTACAACCGACGTTCCTTTGCCCTCTTCGTGCATTACGTGAAGACGAGGGTGCAAACAGACTGGTGGCGTACGATGGATCTGTTCGAGGACTTGGTGTTAGACGACGAGCAGCTAATGACGGGAAAACACGCGTACCAGGAACTATGTTGCCAGCTCCATCTCCTCGGCATATACATCGCACCAGGGATGTCTATCCCAGCTCTGCGCCATTTCGTACATGACACCATCGCTAGTGATGACGATTGCCTCGGGCTGTTTCAAGGCTGGACCCAGATCCCGAAAGTTGTGACAGTCGTACTCGTCGTCCCCAGAGACGCGATTTCTAGACTTGAGCCCGACTTCAAGGACGTCGGGACGCCCGTTTTACATTGTGACATGCAAGATGGACCGCGTCAACTCTGGTTCGCCGTCACGTCTGCCACGTTTGGGACGCTGTGCGTCACTGGTACGGGCGAGCACCGAACAGGAGTGGTCGTCGAAAGCGTCACCGCGGACCCAACGACAACTACCACAAGGCAACCCCCATGGCGGACCAAGGCACCCATGGTCGTCACGTTTTCGGTCCCGACCATTTCTGTGATGGGCTTTGGGCAGAACCCCGGGGCGACGATCGGTTTGGCGTTGCACCCGACTATGGGAGTGACGGTCAAGTTTGCTAGTCGACTGGGGTGCGATTTGACGGTGTTCAGGACCAGATTGACGGATGCAGTTCGTGCTGGCACAGTGTCCCGTCTTGAGTACGTGCAAAGGCAAGGATGCCATCGGAGACACGGCCGGTCACTGGCAGGAAGATATTGGGCCTTCGTACTCGGAACAAGCCGCTAGCGGCGCCATGGTCGTGCCTCCCAGGACAATTGCAGACGTCCGAGTCCAGATGAACGACTCGACGTCTGCAGCCCAATCCTTCATCGTACGCGTCGACGTCACAGATCCCGACGCACAAGCTGCCCTCGCAGATAAACGGACAATTCCGGTCGTCAAATCCTCCGCGGGATGTCCGAGAGGCCTTGATGCCAGCTTGAGGATAGGCACCTATACGCATCCGGTTCGGTTCCCACTCCCTGTCGATGTAGCGCGCGCAAAACTGCGTGTAGCGAGGCGCTCGTCGTACGTTGAGGTAAGTCGTGCTAGTCACGGCGTTTTTTTACATTCATGTTCGTTCTGGTGCTCACCTTTGATCTGTCCAGGTCGTAGCACCACTCGCTCCGTTCGAAATCCGACCTGAGCGTGATATCTCTAACCGGTTCGCATCTCTGTCCTTGGGCCCCGAAGACGATGGCGCACCGACGCTGGGGAGCATTCACCGGATCAACCTCGATCAAGGCCCCACGTTCTAACTGTCGACATGCACACAGACACGCCAGGTAAACTGGTACATCCTACACATCATCCATATGTTTTCCGAGCTCGAACAACGGCGTACACTTCGTGCGAGTCGCGAATTCCCAACAGCCGGCGATCAGGAGGCCCCGCCGGATACACTCACGCGCGTTAAACGGACGTTGCATCATCTTTTGCGCGACGCAGCGGGCGCCCATCCGGATAGTCAAGGCCCGGAAAGGGTGTTTGGGCTCTTCGACACGTCACGCGGGAGACCGCATCTTTATGTTGTCGTTGCGCACACGCGTGTGGACGTTGGATCGCACACGGTGGTTGCGGATGCGTTCGTCGCGCTGGATACACCTGCTGTGCGAGAGGCTCTGTGCATCGCGTTGTGCGACTCTACGTCCGCGTCTATGGGTGATACTAGCCACCTGAACCGGCGTCCTGATGACATGCCGATCAAGTTCATCCCGACGGACGCAGACGAGACAACGGCATGGTTTCATCTCCTCCCCCGCCTGACTGAACGGTGTCGGACGTGGCCCCACGAAAAAACGTGCGTTTATCGCACCTCCTCGAAGGGGAAGCAAGAGTCCGACGAGCACGCCATCGGAACTCCATGGGAGAGACACAGCCCGCTAGGATCGTGCTACGAACCAATGCTACTCAAAAGGTGGTCGACACTTCTAGGAACCTCGATGATGAAGGCCAATCTCTGAACGTGGCAATGTCTACAGACAACTCTGACCAAGGCCGCTCGTCGTCCGTTACCATGTCCCGCTGGAGGACTCAGTTGTTTGCTCTACACTGTTTGCACGAGATTTGCACCATCGTAGCTCAGTTTGGGAGGCAGGAACATTTCGATATACCATATGCACGTATTCGGGGCTTTCCCGTCCAACTTCTCGTCTCTCGCGTACCAGATCTAATCAAGATGGCATTTACTGCATCGGCAGCATATGTTACAGAGATTCGTTATGAAGGCTTGGTTGTTTTGTGTGATATTATCCAGGTAAGATCATGTTTCCTTCAAATTCTCTCCCGCTGATGATCATCTAGGTCTTTTCCAAAGCACCCGATCCAGATTTTCCCGAGGCGTTGCTGCTTGAGCAGCATCAAGCTCCAATCACTGCTGCCCTTACCCCCGCTTTCTCTTCCGACTCCACTCCCGAAATTCTGTCATCTGCAATTGATACTGTGCCGTTTTCGTAGGTTGTGGCGTTATCAAGGACGTCAGTAGGATGGGCATCCTCAAGCAATTAACCAGTGCCCTCAAAGAAGTGGACGGTAGGCAGGAGTATATGCCTTTCCCAGAACGGCCTGACGACCGATCCTAGATTCTGGTAACTTAAAGATGGGGACACTGGGGGAACTCAGCCCAAATGCATCCGCCATGCTAACCGTGTCAATCCTTACTGCGTGGGCTCGGTTGGAGATCGCTTCTGCAGAGCAGGCTTATCTCCTCGATGTCATCAAACCTCACAGGATTGTTCTTGCCTCGCAGTGGATTGCATGCTTGCGCGACTACGCGACGATTCGTGCTGACTCAGAGTTTGTCAATGACCTGTCTATTATTTCTGTGGACCCTTCGTATGCGAATCTTGGGAGAGTGGTCTTGCTACCCGTAAGCCAACAAGTGCGATCGCAAGTAAATTTCTAACCAGGGCCTAGGAAGGTATTCTGTTCGTCGTTCAAACGGCAGAAGTCGACCCCAAGATTGTGTCCTGCCTTGAATACTCGGGCGACTACGGTCTTCTGTGCCAGAAACGATGCTGTTTATCTCGCGCTCGCTCAAGGCAACAAAGTCGTTTGACGCCTCGGAACTTCTCGTGCGCCTCTTGTCGAGCAGCTTTGACGTGGACGCACTTTCTGATTTCGACCTGATGGCCGGTCCAATGGGATACGAGATCCCTCTCCTCACTAATGCTTCCCACCTATCCCTCGCGGACGTGGACGTCCTCGTGCTCAACTACGACCTCCGCCACCAGCTCTTCCCCGCGGATGCGCGCGGACAACCGAGTCTGAACCTGCATTACGCGTCTGCGCTGTACGACCCCGCAGACCGCCTCTCCAACAACCTCGGTCCGTTCGTGGGCGTGTACTGGAAGATAGAGACTGCCCGTGCAGAATCTGGCTTGGTCGTGGCTCGCGACGGACTACCCTCCCCCTCTCGATCTCGATCTCGGTCTCAGTTCGTTCCTGGGCCACGAGGACGGAGGATGTCAACGGACTCCCGGTATCAATACCACTGACACCGACACCATTTCCAATGCCAAGGCCCCCGCGGCCCGCTTCGCACGAAGAACAAATCGCACGTTCCCTGCTGACGCCTTATCTTCTGAACACGACGATGCAATCGAGATGCTCGTCGATGCATTCCGGTCCGGAGGAGATATCGAGTCGTGGATGTTGACGGATTGAGCAGAGCAGTTGCGCCGCTATCCGGACGTCGAAGTAGGTTAGATATTGACACTGATCATAGCGACGGCGGAGCGAAGTCGTTATTGGGACGATCCTGGGTTACTCAGGATACTTACAAACTGGTGATCGTGCAGGGTAGAGTGTACGTCAGCGGTTCGACGGACTGCAGCAAGACCAGGTTCGTGCCGCTTACTCTCTCTTTTCTAGTTTCCTACCTAAGATGGCATTGTCTAGCTGTTTTTCCAACCAGGTCATTGAAACTCGCAAAGAGACGTTTGAAGCAGAACGGGACAAAGGCGCTGTCCGCAATGTAGTCGAACACTTTGGTAAATGGTAATATAAGGCCCCACCGCGCCAACCATCGTGGCACACGCAAATGTACGAAACCTGATACCATACAGCACAGAATAGACGGTATGCGACAGGCGCGCTTTTAGAGGGAAAAAAAAGGTACAGCGAAGCCCGTATCACGATGCTGCCAATGTGAATTTCGCCTTTCAAGCCGGCAAATTGAAATACTCGCTCCCCCTCATTCAACTCGCAATTGCTGAAGGTGGTATAGAGTCAGACACCTCCGAGTCGGAACATCTTGTACACCTCTTGTCCAACATTTTCGACAGAAGTATATGCACTTGCTGATTTCGATCTGATGACTGGCCCGGGGTATAAATACATTCCTCTCCTCACCAATGCTTCCCACCTGTCCCCGGCAGACGTCAACGTCCTCGTCCTCGATTACAACCTCCATCGCCCGCTCTCCCACCCGGACGCACCAGCACAGCCGAGTCTAAACCTGTACTACCCGCGCGCTCTCTACGACGTCGCGGACCGCTCTGCGGAAACCTCAGTCCGTTTGTGGGTTGCGCTGGAAGATGGAGACCATCCCCCGTGCAGAACTTGACGTGGGGCACGGCCTCGCTCGTGAGCACGCTTCATGCGGTCCTCCAGGCCTAACGATGAGCACGACCGTCATCAGGCCGCTAGGGAGCACCGCTTGAGGTACATATCGCTCGCGACGGACTCTCGATCTTGGTCTGGGTTTTGGCTTGTTCCTGGGCCGCGAGGCAGACCAGTGGACTGCCGATATCAATCTCATTGACACTGATATTAGCATCACTAATCACAGTACCATTTCTGCCAAGGCACCCACAGTCCGCGTAAACCGACACCGCGATGATCGCACAATGAGCAAATCGAGCACGTTCCCTTCTGACGCACTCTCCTATGAACACAATGACGTGGTCGAAATGCTCGTCCAGGCGCATGACTTCCAGCCTTCGGGAGGAAACCTCGAATTGTGGATGCTAACAGACGCCGCGGAGCAGTTGCATCGGTATCCATACGTCGAAGGTAGGTTAGATCTCGGCAGCAAGACCAGGTTCGTGTCATTAATCTCCTTTCGTTGAAGAGTTCTCTCGCGACTTACGATCGTGCTGTCTAGTTCTTTTTCAAAATAAATAATCGAAGCACACCGAGCAGAGAGACATTCAAAGCGGAGGAAGGCAAGGGCGCTATTTGCAGTGTCACGGTAGTCGAATATTTTGAGCAATGGTGATGCAAGACTCAACCGTCCTTCCTCACGCCAGCCAGTCCGGGGCACGCGCAGACGATAGCACATAGCATAGAGTAGACGATATGTGACATACTTTCTATGCTTACTCACTCGACAGTAACGAAGCTTTATCTTCGAATTCGGTTCGTGCCCATTGCTACACACGTTTTTCAATCCATCTAACAGAAAAAGGTGCTTCGTAGCCCCCGTGATCGAATTTCGCCCAAGTTCGAGAGCCACCCTGGCCAACACCGGTAAAAGACGGCCGCACACCTTTCTCTGGTAGTCTTCCCAGTTTCCGAGGCGGCCGAGCAGCAGCATCTTCGCCAGTGCCAGGGCGAACTGCAGCCGGGCGCGGGGGGAGAAGGGCAGGGGACAGGGGCGATCTCATTGAGGAGGTGGAACGTATCGGATGCAAATAACAGAGAAAAGATGTGGTTTGTTCAATGTGAGCAGGCACCAGCAGCCTTGATGAATTCGACGACGACGTACTGCTGCCACGAGAATTGGATCTTGACGAAACCCTTGGAGGTCAGGCGCGTTGAAGTTCTGTTGTGTGTATGTCGGTGCCATAAGTTATCTTGAAATTGTGTGCATGCGTCTGGGACTCAGGGCATCATGGCACTGTGCGCGGACAAAAAAAAGATGATAAGTCAGCTCAATTTGAGCGCTGAGCGCTGAGCCTCAAGGCCTCAAACTCCACGCTACCTATAATATCAATATCACATACTATCACTGGCACACTGTATGAGGCGAGGCAGCGGATTTGGTGCACAATCTCGTGGCATCCGTGCCCATTCCTCATGCGTTCAGGCTGAAGCGCGAGTCACTGGTACTCTTCCCCTACGTCTCTCAAAACCGCACACCTTAGTGGATTCTCCGGTCGTACTCTGCCTAGATGTCTGCCTTGCAAGTGGGTTCCTCTACTCTCGGCCCTGTTTTGCGAGTTACGGGTGCGTTATTTCATCCGAATTTACGGACCAACTACATCTCAGTTCTCCTGTCCCTTCAGCCGTTACTATCGCCGCAAAATCGGACAAAGGAAACAAACGCCTGACATCTGGAGTATTACGCGTCAGCACCCGACCGTACAAGCTAATCTGTGATGATGGGACTTTGTGCCAGCTATTACCAGACCCAGTGTATGTCGTTGCTTTACCCTTTTCAAGCATGAAAATTCATTCTACATAGCATACTCTGTCCAGAGGTCCAAACCTCACTACACTTCAAGGGCTCACGGTTTAGCTATATATAAAAATGCGGAAATTGGATATTCAACAACGGTTCACGAGTGCTCAAGGGTTTCATTCCCCAGGTAATTTCGGACCCTTGTCAGCATCGTCGATTCTCACAACAGAAATTGTCGAAAAGATCTCTCGATCGTTCAAGATGGAATTCGAGTCACATTCAGTTGCCAAGCCGCTGAAGTCGGCCCTCTTCATTCTGGGCCCGTCTCTACCGATCCACTTTCGAGTACGGAAACGCTAGTCCCCACAACCCAGACTATTCTCGATGATTGTCCTCGGTGAGCCCGCCACTGTCATCCAGCCAATATCGGCGCCATCAATGATTTTATTGTAGATTCCGCATCTTGGTTATAGGAAAGGTACACGTTCATCCACCTTCCTTACCATGATCTCAACTTTCGTTAGAGCGGTGTAGGGAAGTCAAGTCTGATTAACACCGCCTTCGGAATCAAAGACGCGGTAGAGTTCACTGTTCGTCTACGTCTCCGCGTGCTCACGAACCCCTCAGCATGCAGAGGATTCCAAACCTGGAAAAGCAAAGGTCGACACAGGGCTCACGTCGCCTGAAAACAGGCGTTTTGACCCAGGGCTAGTAGTGGGAGGTCGGCAGGCTTGTGGGTTGCGGAACCGCATTGATGCAACAAGTTTACCATACCATCAAGGTCCACACGTCGTGAGTCTTCGTGAAATTCATATGTCGAGAAACTCACGTTCCAGTTCTCAGCCTATGACCGCCCGACACCGACATCGACCATGACTCCTCCTCCTCAGACCCCGAAAACGAACTCATTCCCCGCGCACTTCGCGCACTTAAGCGACAACGTCTCGCCCTCGACCCCGATGGCCTCCCCTTCGATCCCCGTGCCCGCCCAAAGAGACGTCGTAAAGAGAACGTCCCCGCCCTCCCCGCCCTCCATCTCAGTGTTCAAAGCGTTTCTCGGAGGCCCCACTCATCCCCCTCGCCCCACGGCGCAGCCCTCCACTCGACTGGCAAGCTTGCTTCCCCGCACTCGCCTTTTCGCTGACTCATCCCTGCCCGCACAGTATCGCCACACCGAGCAGCGGCCCGCTCAAGGACCCACCCCAGCACGACGTAGAGCTCTCCCTCTCAGCAGACCCTCGTGCAGCGTGTACTGATTCGTCCACGTCCCCCGAGCCATTCACCCCTGACTCCACTCACCCCTTCCCCCGAGTCCTCTCCGTCCCTCCCCGGTCACGACAGACAGCCTTCTCCCCCTCATGACCCCCTTCCCTCTCCCCTCTCCATCTCCATCGATCCTCTCCCCCTCCCGTCATCTCCCGATTCCTTTCCTCAACACCAGCTTCCCTCTGACCCCTTGCCATCTCCCACCCCACCACCACCGCCGCCATCAGATATCCCTGGATCCGGCCCTCGATACCCTCATCCCCTTCGATGGCCTTCATCCCCCCCTTGACCCCGATTTATTCGTTCAAATACCCTCATCCTCTTCGTCCCAGTTACAAGATTTCGAGTTCCAAGATCACTTTCATTCATATCCACAACAGCAGCTTTATGTACCTCCAAATCCCGTGTTTGTCCGTGATCGTGAGATCAATATATGGAAACTCGCTTGTCAAGAGCGTGTAGATTGTTTGTGCGTCTATCATCATATCATTATCACCATCATTGGCTTTCCGACGCCTCCTTGCATACGTCCTAAAGTTTGCCTCCGTTCCAATTCATTTTTGATCCGCTATCGTTTATATTTGGGTTGATGTCATCTGCTAACTCTCTCTCTCTCCAGATTGTGCCGCTATGGTATCGATTACATCAAGGCTCTCGTCGAATCACAAGCCCGATCTCTTTCCCAGACCATCTCTTCCCCTTCGTCTCCGGGCCCCTCCACAGCCGCTCAGACAAAGTTCCGCCTCTATACCCCAGCCAGTTATACATACTCATCCACAACCTGGGGTCCCTCTCCCGGTCCGCGCAAGCCTTCCCACCCCGATGACGAAAATGTGGATCTTGATCCCGCATGGCCCATCGACGATCCTGACTGGATAGATGCCGATGTCGACATGGAGGACGAAGACGAAGACGATTATGATGATGATGACGACGACGATGACAACGACAACGACGAAGGCGAGGACACCGCAGAAGCTGAGCCAGTGCGCGAAGGCGAAGGCGAGGTCACTCTCGACGTCATTACAGATACTCCACCATCGAAGCCCGAAACGCTACCTGCGGTTGCGATCCAGGTCGACGACGTCCTCGGAAAGTCCGAGGCCATGCAGGTAGATGATCCGAGACCACCGACGACAAAGACGATTCCCAGTTCAGAGCCTCCCACACCGCCGCATTTGCTTCCCCTTGGGACCGACCCGCCACTGCGACCGTTGACGCCTATCTCTAATCCATTTCCGCTACCCCCAGTAACCCCGCTCAATCTTCCATCTCTTTCGTCGTTGCACGTCCCTCTGCTGTCCGAACCGCCGCGCGCTTTCATGGGCCGAGGCATATCATATCCCTTCGTCCCCACATCCAAACAAAATAAATATTGCCAGTGCCACAACACGTTTCAACAGTCCCGCTCCTCGTCGTGTCGTCGTCATGTCCGACCCCATTGAATCACCACTACGTGCGATCATCGCTAATATAGTCACTCCCGCCCACACTGAGCGTGCACTTCTGTGCTTGGCCGAACTCGCCGACCATGCCTACGCCCTCGCCGATCAGCAAGCTGGCCATGACCCAACCAACGCTCCTCCAGGCATCTGCACCAAAAATCGCCAGGCAAGGATACTATACACTGTGGAAGACAGTGTGGAACTCCCAATCAAAGTGGTCTTGTACCAGGATGTGCCTGCGGCGCAAATCCAGCGAGTGGTCGTCAACATGCAAACAGAGACCATGCAATGCGATGGCCATCCCAGTCTTTCCATAGAAATGCGGCAGATCGAGCGTGCTCGGCAAGAGATCAAGCTATATCTGCAGGAGTCGTTGCAGAGACTGGATGTTATATGGAAATCATGATCACAAAAAGTTCGCTGCGACGCTTGGCAGGTGAGGTGGTGTTTTTTTTCTTCTTTTGTGTGACCTAACGAATCTGTACCAGGACTTTTTGAAACGTCTCGAATCGAATGGTATTTCCTCCGCCCAGTCACAAGTCTGCGCCGAATCCCCTTTGTTCGAGAAGCCATGTCCGTCATGCGAGGTGTTGACGACGCTGTGCACCTCGTGTTACGCTGTCATTTGCTTGAGTGGGAATTGTCCCGTATCCCAGCTCATTCCATTCCAGTCATGCTCCCGCGACACCTATATGGCTGCCTGTCTGCCTTGCTTACAGAAGGCACAGACCATCCCTTCTCTCGGTCAATGTCCCAAATGCAATCTTTGGATTTGTGATAAAGAGCTGAAGTGGTGCCCGGGCCGACCCAAAGAGACTCCGAACCACAGGGTTCGAGAGCACCCACCCAAGCCTATCGTGTGTTCTTACTGTGATTTGGGTCAAGCCGTGTTAGGATGCTGCAATGCAAGATGTTGGTCGAGAGAAGGAAACGTTCAACATCCAAGAATTTGCCAATCATGCTCCCCCGCGGGTGGGGTCTCGTGCGCGTGCGAACGTCGTTGGATCTGCGACAACTGCAAGGAATCATTGATGGCACACTTATTCAATCAATGTCCGCAGTGCAAGCGGGCGTATTGCCGCCGCGAGTGCGGGTACATCCAATTCTGTGCCGGGTGCCTTCGGACAACGCTGTGCAACGACTGTGTGGAAGAAGACCAGAGTTCGTTTGCGGGGCCAGTGGACAGGTCAGAGGTTCAGGAGGTGAAGATTGCGGGCGTATGTCGGGCCTGCACGGAGAAATTTTGTGAGGAGCGCGTGCACTGGGGTTGTTGTCTGCGGAACGGGTTGTGCCTCTCCTGCTACAACGTCACGAACCCACCAAGAGTCCGGATACGCGATGTGTAAGTAATCGGCCATTTATCCCGGCCGGAAACTTATTGGTACAGCGTTTATATTTCTGACAGATTACCTTGGTTGACAAGGTCTCTGCCGCCCTCGCAATTCCAGCCCCTATCCTTTTTGGACAATAAGTACAAACAACTTTGAGCGTGTTTTTTTAGTGCAGTTTCACTGAACTACTTGACATGTGAGGCAGTAATCGAGGCAGGTTTCATTTATGCTATTTATGACCGTCCTAACTTTCCAAGTTAATATGAGCCATTTGGCCTCCATTGTACAATTCCACAAAATCGGACCCAAATGGCCCTGCAATGGGATCCGGCGAGTTCTTGATCGCTGACACGTCCCTCGCGAGCGATAGTCTCAAGCATCTGTCCCCCCGTTAGAGACTCTGAAACAAACAAGAATCGTGTGCGTCATCCTTGTGGTCTCTTTACCCCGAGGCCATCCCAGAAAAGCTGTCCTGGGTGGATTCCGAATCAGAAGCACTGATGTCACCGCCTCCCCTTCTGCATCAGCCTCCGTCTCCCCCATTGTTCGTCCACCTGCCACCTCACGCCCCTGCCGGTTGTATCTCCAAACGTCCGCTTGGTTACCTTTGAGTCAGGCCTCTTCTCAAGACGCCAACTGCGAATGCTATGTCGTCGACGCAGGATGGATCACCATTAGCGTCTTGGCATCCCCTACTTTAGCGAAGTTGCTCGCCAGCTCAAGCCCGTCGATGACGCACAGCACGCGTCGACGTCGACGTCGCTCTTGACTTCAAAACTCAGCATGCTCCGGAGCGTGTTTATACTCTTTGCTTCGACGTGGTACGCATGGTCCCGGGTACTGTCCGTTGTGACCTTGGGATGTTGCTGCAGCCATCTCGGGCCATAGTGAAGTGTGCCATAAATCGAGATCCGAGTGCTCGCGACGACGAGTTCACTGGGTCAATGCTCTCCGCCCTCGTATTTCCACAATCTTGTCCTGCTGTAACATGTCCAACCATCATATTATTTCGAAGCTTCTCTGCCTGCAGCATGCTCTTCCTCGCACTGCAAACTCGTCAGAAAGTTAAGACACTTCATTGAGCGCCTGCTCAAAGTCTGCAATGATATGTTCCATTCCGACCGAGACCTGCCATGCCACCATCAGTCGATATGTGAGCGACTGCAACTGCCATGTCCGGCGGCACAAAATACTCCAAACAATAGACACTCACCGGAACCAAATCTCTGACGAATGCTGCTCCTGCCTCGACATCGAATGCAACGTATATGTTGAAAGGAGTTATTCCTCCGGACGGCGGTAATGCAATATCTATAATTGTATTGTTGTTCGGAAAACGAGATTCGCACACGGCGGCGGTGGACAGAGCTTGCTGGGACAATCAAGGAAAGCGGTCAGCCAAGTAGTAGTAGAAGAATATGTCGCATAGTCACTCCGAGTCAGTTACTCAGTGGCAGCTGTATCATTTACTTACCTTCGTCTCCACGTCCAAACATTATATTAATCACTATTGCCACAACTCGGTTCAGTCCTGCTCCTCGTGTCGTCGTCATGTCCAACCCCATTGAATCACCACTACGTGCGATCATCGCTAATATAGTCACTCCCGCCCACACTGAGCATGCGCTTCCGTGCTTGGCTGAACTCGCCGACCATGCCTTTGCTCTCGCCGATCAGCAAGCTGGCCATAACCGAAACAACGCTCCTTCAGCTATCTGCACTAAAAATCGCCAGGCAAAGATACTATACTCTGTGGAAGGCCGTGACAGAGTGGTACTCCCTATCAAAGTGGTCTTGTACCAGGATGTACCTGCGGCGCAAATCCAGCGAGTGGTCGTCAACATGCAAACGGAGACCGTGCAATGCGATGGCCATCCCAGTCTTTCCATAGAAACGCAGCAGATCGAGCATGCTCGACAGGAGATCAAACCATATCTGCGGGAGTCGTTGCAGAGACTGAAAGTTGTATGGACATCACCACGGACACCCAAAGATCGCTGCTTCGCTTGGCAGGTGAGATGGTGTTTTTTCTTTTTCTTTTGTGTGGCCTAACGAATGTGTACCAGGACTTTTTGAAACATCTCGAATCGAGTGGTATTTCCTCCGCCCAGTTACCAGTCTGCGCCGAATCCCCTTCCAGTTTCTTCGAGAAGCCATGTCCGTCATGCGAGGTGTTAACGACGCTGTGCATCTCGTGTCACGCTGTCATTTGCTTGAGTAGGGATTGTCCTGTATCCCAGCTCATTCCATTCCAATCATGCTCCCACGATGCCTATATGGCTGCCTGTCTGCCTTGCTTACAGAAGGCACAGACCATCCCGCGTCTCGGTCAATGTCCCAAATGCAATCTCTGGTTTTCTGATGAAAAGCTGAAGTGGTGCCCGGGCCGACCCAAAGAGACTATGAACCACAGGGTTCGAGAGCACCCACTTAAGCCTATCGTGTGTTCTTACTGTGATTTGGGTCAAGCCGTGTCAAGATGCTCCAATTCAAGATGTTGGTCAAGAGTCGGAAGAGTCGGAAGTCTAAGAATCTGTCAATCATGCTCCCCTGAGGGTGGGATCTCGTGCGCTTGCGAAGGTCGTTGGATCTGCGACAACTGCAAGGAGCCTCCGATTGCAGACTTTCTCAAGCAGTGCCCACAATGCAAGCGGGCGTATTGCGTCCGTGGGTGCTCGGATTACATCCAATTCTGCGTCGAGTGCGGTCGGACAACGCTGTGCGACGACTGTGCGGAAGAAGACTGGAGTTCGTTCACGGAGCTGGATGGGCTAAAGGTTCAGGTGGAGCTGGTGCGCACATGTCAGACCTATTCCTGCTCGAACATGTTTTGTGAGAAGTGCCTGCAGTGGCAGAGATGCGCAGAATGTTACGAGACATATTGCACTCCGTGCCTCGAAGGCGGCTGCTGCAGGTCCTGCGACCGCCGATCTTGTGAGGAGTGCAGGAAGTATTGCGATAATTGTGGCAAGACGTATTGCGATGAATGCCTGCTATCCAGGTATTGCGATAATTGTGGCAATACGTATTGTGATGATTGCCTGCTGTCCGGGTATTGCGGTGGTTGTGGCAAGGCGTATTGCCATGGATGCCTGCTGTCCGGGTATTGCGTCGACTGCACCTATAACTCTGAGTAGATCTAATATCGATTACTTGCATGTAAACTTGAGGTACTTACGCATATGTATTTGACTCGAGGATCCACCAGGTCACTTGTCCGCCTGGTGCGGCGTTCGTCTTCGCCTGTTTCAGCGCACCTATCCGCCACGCCCTGCCTCGATTTCCCGTTCCTTTGGGTGGGCTATGGTGCGTGTGCGAATATAATTGGATTTGCGACCAGTGCCGAAGCTTCCCGCCACAATGCAAGCGCGGGGGACATCGGATTCTGTACCGAGTGTGGTCAGACGAAATTGTGCGACGACTGCTTGGAGAAAAAGACTGAAGTTCGTTTTCGTATGCAGGACCTCTGAGACGCGACGTACCGTGCTAGCGAAGCTCTAAGTCTCCGCGTGTTGGCATGGTTTGTGTGGCATGCAGCTTGAAGAACCAATTGCGACTCGGACAATGTGTGAGATGCAGCGAGACGTTCTGCAGTTCGGGCTTGCTGTCTCCTGCTTACCGTGCCGATTATAGTAGCTGGTCCGGCGCGTGGATATACGCAGACTCACGCCGAGTGCTAAGTTGATAGCTTGGACACGTCTTCGCAGTTTTGGACATCGACGATGCCCCAAAAATCAGCCAGGCGGGTCTTCAGGTGAACGAATGCCAATCTCACACATACTTCCCGACCATAACCTGACGAACCCCACAAATCACGTCCAACCTTTTGTAACGATCTATGCATCCGGTCTGTCGTGTCGAACTTACCACGCGCATAGCCGCGGCCGTGTAGGGGTGGAGTAGATAGTAGATGAACGGATTCAGGAAGCCATTCAGTTCGTCCGAGGTGAGCACCAATGTGGTGTCGGACGGCCCATGCAGAGTAGTTGACCGACTTGGTGAGTTGCTCGCCAGCAACGCGTGCCTTCTTTTTGAAGACCACGAAAGTGTCCTGGTGAACCAGTTACAGTACATTGGCAACGTGGTCCGAATTGTACCACTCCTGATCGATGATCATGATGCCCAACGGATGCCACATAGAATCAGCACCGACTACGATGGGGAAAGACAGTGCGCATCGTGATGACCGTTTGGGTGTGTTTCCACGGTATGGTCTTCGACTGATACGACAAGATCGTGCCAACGGGCCGGGTGGACGGCAAAGTCGGCATACATATCTTAAACTTGGGGTTTTTTCTACGTTCAACAGCCTGAGGTAAGGAGTTCTCAATGGACCCATGCATGCCACTGGCACTCACCTGGTGCGACTCGGACCGGCTTGGGGCGTCTTCAAGTTCGTCATAGCCTCGATCGAGTAGTATACGGTTGTCGGGGAGTACCACCACGCGATCGAAATAACGTTCGCGCGTTCACACCGACTCATCGCCGTGATGTAAGCTCCGTCCGAGCATCAGGTTTCGCAAAACCATACCTATGGGCGCAAACAAAGTAGTCTGGTGCCATCAGTTTCCTCTGGGCCCAGCCGGAGTTATCTGCGAAATAACTTCTTTGCTCAAATGATTGGACAGGCTGGACGGGTTGTTCGGCGGGACTGCACTGGGCGGGTTCTCCGGTCACAGGCGGTCGAAGGTTCGGAAAACAAGATTCGCACACGGCGGCGGTGGACAGAGCTTGCTGGGACAATCAAGGAAGCCAAGTATGTAGTAGTAGAAGGATATGTTACATAAGTCACTCAGTGGCAGCTGTCAAGAATGTAATTATTGGCATTTACCTTCATCCCCACCCAAATAAAATATTGCCACAACCCATTTAAACTTGTGGAAGCGCCGGCTGGCGCCGGCAAAAACCTTGCTTGTCACATGGACGTTCAGAACAGTCAGAGTGATAGCTTACTGTGCTCAGATTGGTCAATGTATGTTTTGATGTGCGAACAGATGGTTTGGATTGTACGCAACGAACAGAAATAGGAATAACTTGAAACGAGCACGACATCATTGAGATTGAAATCATAAGAATTTTGTGAGGCATCATGATATTCTAGTAGCCATCGGCTGCCCGAACATGTTCCCCCTGTGTCCCAGCGTGTGTCCAGATCAATATTAATGCCCCTCATCCGCTCGTTTCTGCGTTCCGCTGTGCTCTGATGCGGTCCTGCAGACTCCACATCGCGAGCAGCCACCACCCCCAACCCATGAGTTCAGATCCTGGTATCCCATCGTTAGAATTCCCACTGCAGAACTCACGCGGGTCGTTCATTCCCTCATACTCGGCGCCTTCACCGTCCGTGTTTCTGAGTCCGTCTCCCAGGTGTAGGGTATGGCACGGTGCGGGCATGACACCCCTACCTGCACCCGCACCCG